>QGMI01000108.1:0-64593 GCA_007821535.1 Lachnellula occidentalis | reverse complement strand
CCATCCCCTCCTCCCAGAACCAACAACTCACCCTACTTACCTACCTTACCACGTCCAGCCCACTCACTCACTCATACATATCATAGCAATCATCAAAATATCCATACTAAATCTCCTACATACAGGCTGCAGAATGTAACCTAACTAGACTGCATACGCAAGTCAGCTGCGTTAGCACAACGCCCTTACTACTTTCAAGTAGACAAGACATATTCAGCTAGCTTTAGATAGTACATTGGTTATTAAAAAGTCTAAATCGTAATCATAACAAGGCTTAGAATAGAATAGAATAGAATAGAGTGGAATGGATTAATCCATCTAATATCCTAAGCCCTAGCTGAAATGGTCCTTTTATGAGCAGAGCAGATGTCTCAAATGCAGCCTTTTAGGTAGGCTTTGCTAGAAGCTGCTGGGAGTATCAAGGGGGCGGCATCTACGAGCCGTCAAAGCGGGGTTAGTTGTTGTTGTGTCTTCGCCGGATAGCTTGACCCTTTATGAACTCGAGTGACCTTACACCTCGCCGATCAAAAACAGCTAGCGTCACATGTCACACAAACTAGTAAGTGTTATCCCATGAGCTTAGAATGAAGAGAAATGCATATGTATATGCATCGAGAATGCTTTATAATTGCCACACCGCCCCATATACTTTCCCTGTCGCACCGAATGCAACTCGAGACCACGCTGAAAGCAAATAACACAATGAAAGGGCCCGCCCCAACGCCAAAATTTATTGTCAAACAAGAGCTCATATCTTCTACCAATCCCCCGCTAAGAATCTAGTAAAAGTTGGTTGCTAGACTTGGGTCTCTGCATTTCGTAAATTACTGGGGCCCTTGTTCCCTCTTCGTCCGAGTAGAGTTGCGCCGTCGAGGTTCAGCTCGAAAGCACCCTTTTTCCTAACTTGTTGCTTCGCTGCTGCAGTTATCGCGGGACTGTGCTGGCCATAACCCTTTTGTGTTGTCTTTCCGAGGTTTGTGTTCTTGAGCTTTTGTTCTACTTGGCTCACATCTGTATCCCCAGCCTTTGGTACCTTCGCCGGAATAGACTCTCCATCCTCTTCCTCTTCCTCAAAGTCTTCGTCATCATCGATCGGGTTGAGTCCAGTCATCGCAGCAGCGCCACGGTAACCTTGCTTGAAGTTCTTGCGACGCTTGCCTTCCTCTTCTTGTCTATGTACGGCATATCCGACATCGAATACCTCACGCAGATTGACCGCGCCTGGGCTACGGAAATCCATTCGCTTGCCTGCACCTGGGGATTCTAGTAGAGTGGGATCGAATGCTCTCAATTGAGCACCGTGTGCTAGTTGTCTTTCGCGTTCCACAGCAGGAGTAGCAAGTGGTGGTGCATCGTGAGCAGCGAATGTAGGTTCCTCGGTTCCTCGAATCCATGGGTGTGCCAGGAATTGTTTGATATCGTATCTCTTGACAGGGTCGACAGTTAGGAGATGAGAGACAAGATCCTGAGCAGGCTTGGAAATATCGTCCCACCATGGCGAAAGGAAGGTATACTGGCCTCGAGCGACCTTCTCGGTCAATACTGAGATACTCTCGTCGTAGAAAGGTGGGAAGCCGCAAAGTAGTGTATAGAGTACGCAGCCCATGGCCCACATATCGACACTCTTGGAATATCGCTCGTCCTTCACGATTTCTGGTGCTGTGTAGCCGACAGTACCACAAGGCGTCATCGTTTCCTTATCCCACACGACCTTACTGAGGCCAAAATCGGCGATCTTGATCTGACCAATACCTCCCCCACCTATGCCTTTGACGAACTCTCCTTCGTCCTCTTTGTCTTCATCGTCAGCCGACTTTGGTTGCGGGTTCTTCGCTGGCATGAAAGGGATTGGCGAAAATAATAAGTTCTCAGGCTTGATATCACTATTGTGACGTCAGTGAGGGTGCGGAGGTATATTATTGTGAAACATACCGGTGAACAACACCCTTCTCCTCATGCAAGTATTCCAGCGCGTCTGCAACCTGGGTGATGACATGTCTCGATAAATCTTCGCTGAAATAAGTGAGACGAACAATTTGATGAAAAAGTTCTCCACCAGGGGCCAGTTCTAAAATGATAAAGTAGTGCTGCTTCGATTCGTCAAAGTCAATGAGCTGGACAATGTTAGGGTGCTCCAGCTGTCGCATAATCTGAACTTCTTTCAAAATATTTGCTCTCTGTTTTGGTGGAACATGTTAGTATGACAAGGTAAATGACCGAATTAATCGTTCAACGCAAAGAAAACCCGGCATTGCCAGGTAATGAAAAGTATGCGCACCTCCACTACTTTTGGTTGCTTCTTGAAATCCGGATGAAGCGCCGCGTTCCCCTGTTAGGACCCACGTTGGCATTTGTTTATAGACTTCGAGAATTCAGAAGGAAAGATGCAGCCTCAACCAATACATACCTGATTCGAATTCATTTCGAATTTGCGAACGACTTTAATAGCGACTTCTCCGGCGTTTCCCTGTAGATCTCTTGCTCTGTAAACATTACTAAAGGCGCCATCGCCCATCTTCTCCAGTAGCTCCCATCGCTCGAGTCCTGGGTATTTCGGCAACTTTGATTTGTTTGCGTTATCCTCGTCTACAAGTTTCTTGATCTCGGCAGCATCGACCTTGCCTTTGCCTGCTTTCTGGTGGTTGCCTGCAGCGTGCGCTGCGACGTTGCCGGCTTGAGCGGCTCTATTCCTTCCGTCTACGTCTGCGGTGGAGTATGCATCGCCGTGGGGGACTTGATGTGCTTGGTGGGCCATGTTTGGGTCTGAGTTGGCGTATTTGTTTTTAGGAGGAGACGCATAATCGTTGTGATGCGGCGTCACATTGGTTGGAGATTCTTGTGGTTGCGCAGTTCGCCCTTGCTTTCCTACGTGAAAGATTCAAGTTAGCCGGTGAATAAGTAAAAGCGGAGAGGGGAATGTTTTTTGATCGGAATCGGCGGGGTCGTGAGGGACGTGAGGAGGGGGGGTTGATTACACACCATGGCGGATGAGATTCTTTATTGACTGTGAAAGAGACATGGTGATTAGAAGGGGGGGAGCTCTTCAGATACAGATCGATTATCGCTGGGCCTCGGACTCGGGGGGGGACGATGCGTAAGACAATGACCCAAAAAGGAAGGGACGGCGGTGGTGAAAACGAAGACACAAGAGGGGAGGGGAGGGTGGAGTGGAGTGGAGTGGAGTGGAATGGAAATGAGTGGCGTAGGTGTAGCGGTGGAAAAGCAGGTAGGTACAGTAAGCGAAGTAGAGTGCAGGAAATTGACGATCCTGGCTCGCCTGGCAAACAACTTTGACGCGAGCGACGGATCAGACTGCAGATGGCCGGTTGGATGGACGAGGATCGATGATCAATGTAAGGTTCTCTTGAATGCAAGTACTATACAAAGAGAAGTACAAGTGCGTGAGGTAAGGTACGTAGGTACGAGGCACGAGACGAATCGAAGGGTTGGAGAGAGGATATAACGAGACGGAACAGAACAGACGGAACAGAGTAAGTAGCAGTAAACAGCTGCACGAGTCACAGATGATGCTGCAGCTTGGACCGATGATTCCTGCTACTGCTAGCGCACGCCTCCAAGCAATTGCTAAGCAGGGCAGGCCAGCGGCAGGCAGGGTCAAAGGCGCGGCTGTGGCTTTGAAACAACGTCATATCGACATGCTAGAACTGTCTAAGGTCGTCATGGAGGAGGGCCAAAGCTCCACGGCATGGCTGATGAGAAGGCTTGAGGTGCATGAATTGCATTGAATTGCATTGCATTGTTGGAGGGGAATTCTACTCTGTCTGTATAGCACTATACAGCACTTGCACACGAAATAGATCAAGTGACTTCATCCAGGACCTGGAACGAGAACGAGGGTGCATGCATACAGCATCTTAATGGAATACCTACTCACATGGAACATGATCTCAATATGCTGTTTGGCCAAATGCTATCCCAGAATCCGATAGGTCTGCTGTTATCGAAGATGGCCTTTTCAAACTCTCCTCCGCCTGAGCAATTATAAAGAAGCTTGGCTTTCGTCCGGTTTGTTGATTCGTTCTCAAGAATTTATAAAGAGGCCGAGACTGCGAGGAGGATATGAGTGAGATAACAACGGAAGGGTTTCACAGCTTTTAACTAAATTTCCTCTCCTCAGGTACAGTACTGCACCACGGCTAATCCGGCTTCTACTCCAGCTAATACCTCCGCAGCTTCCTAGTTCCAGGCGAATCCACCTGAGGGATCCTTCAATCATGGACATACACACTACTCGCGACTACCCATAGCAAGATAAGTAGGCCTGAAGATAATCTGGGGATAGAGTCAATGATGTAGTTAGTACTGTACTCCGCCTTAGCCACGTTTCAGACATTTACGGAGGTACGATCTACACTGCTAACCCTCCTCCTCCGTCACCAACTCCTCAGCCACTGCGGTACAAATCTCCATTCCAGGGAAATAGTCTCATCCCACCCCACCATGCTTTTCTTCTTTCCTCCTAGAGATTTGCATACACACAGCACCGTACCAAATCGTTTTTCACTGGTAATCAGCGTGATTCTAAACTTGGAATCCTACCTTACTCCAGCCATATATTTATACCTAAATCCGTACGTTTCTTACGACAGTGATAAGGAATTGAAAATCGGAATTTGAAAGTCGTACGCGGTGTCAAAAGCACGTACTTTCCGCTACGTCATTGGTCGTGTAAACATGCATGCAGTGCAGACCCTGAAAATCAGCTGCATCACCGTCCGCCCAGCCAGAGGCTCACGTGCGACTACCACAACTTCCAATTCTACTAGCACCTGCTTTATCATATTGATCCGTTTGAATATCACTTAGTCAGGAGGTCCAAGATATTATTGTTTAGCTCTATGCCTCCGAAATGACCTCCTGCCAATGCTGACAAATTCTACGTTTTTACAATGCATTATATTGCGGGTCTAGGACTCAATGGTCTAGATTCTTTAGATACCTAGTGATAGATTAGGACCCAGAATTACCCCGGACGTTCTCTCCGTGGATGAAGAAAGTGGCCGAATAATGTACCAAAACTCTAGCACATTATTCGGCCACTTTTTTCATCCACGGAGAGGACGTTCATTAAAGCTTTCTGACAGTATAAACAGCTCTATGCTGTTGCAATTCAAACTATACCTCAACTGAACGGAGAGAAGAATGGAATCTTATGCTTGATATTTAATGCGTTTTAGGTATATATTACTATGCTAGTCTTGCGTGCTTAAGTGTTCTAATTGATATACTCTTCCTCAAACTTTATGCGACTGAAGATTCCTATAAATACGGGCAAATCAATTTCCATAAACAGCTGGCTATAAGCAATATAGGGACGAGTCATCCCTACGTGATAAGAAGCCGAAGCAGATCGCAGAAATTGGATTCGATGGCATATTTAACCGCATCTCCTTTTACACTATTGTGCTATCTGATTTTTTCGTGCACTAGCTTCAGTGAAACATCAAGGCAGTTACACCTGCCAACCTATCCGAGGAAGATGAACAATTTGGGCTTCATGACAGCCGATAGGGTTTATCAATTACTAGGAGCAATTTGCTCTTTTTGTAAATGCAAAGAATGCCTTCATATCATCGGATCTTCTCTTTCGAACAAACGTTCGGTTTTGACAGCAGTCTTCCTAATTCTAAGCCGATCAAGGAATGGAAGTCGTTACTTGAAAATGCTTATCAGTCCACTTCTATATTATATGAATAACGACATATAGGGGTCAAATACCCACATCAAGCTGATAGATCGAGACACTCCTTGAGATGAGGGCATGTGACAGCCTAATACTTGCGTTGGTTAAAGTGAAAGAACATAATGCGATCCTATATGCTCTTGCCTACTCATCAATTATGCTATTAGGTGAAGCGGTACTCACTCCACCGAGGAGAAGTGAATATGCCGGCCGCGGGTCTTCTTCACTAGGAAGTAATACTATATGTGGCTCTGACTACTATAAAAGCGAAGCGGCGGACAGACATTTCAACTCAGCATTCCAAGAACGATGGGATGCAACAGATGAATCTGAGATGATACTATTAAGTTGATTGAAGAATTCTCAATTTTTGAGTCAGGGTCTAGTCCTATAAAGAAATGCAGCTAAACCAAAGCAAACAGAAAGAGCTCATAGCCTAGATAGACGCATTTACAAATCATATCGTCGTAACTCCACGACCGAAAACTAGGTATGACAGCAACTTTGTGACAAGTGAACGATTACCCTTGGGTGAATCAAGTAGCGAAAGTACTCGGGAGGCTCGGATGCTAAGAGTTTTCTGACCTGTTGGTTCGAGATTTCAATATGCGGTAGATGAGGGGCGGGGTGCTAGAAGGCGTTATATTGTGGAATCGTACTGCAGAGTGTAGTGGGAGGTCTTGATTTTGCCGATTTCTAGCTTGAGTGAAACTTATGTTATTATATACAATAATCATGAACTAAAAGTGAGGCAAATCTGTGATAAGCTGGAAAATTGTCTAGGTGTACACTATATAATACATACGTCGTATAAATTTTATCGCACTTGAAGTAGAACTCTTCAGATGTTGTAGGGCATCTTACTACCAAAATTTGCAGCTAGTCAAACCACATTGCATACAATTCCTTCTCTGAAAAACTATATGAGTATAGTATGTCCTGTCACTACCTAGTCAGGGTCAGGTTTATGTGACAGGCAGAATTCGGTTTATAAAAGACATCGATACGAACACTTATCATATGATTCAGACAGCTCAGCCGCTTGCCATCGTTGACCAGTTCGACGGTGCCCCCGGCCCTCCCGCCTGTCCTCTCCCTCTTTGTTTTCTCTCCATGATACAATGCTCTATCAACTGGCAGCTGCCCAAGTGAAGATTCACTCCCACCATATTACGCCTTGCATATTTTCATGACCGATATCTTATTTTGACAGCAATGTTTTTCCTGACACATTTTCTACTCGCGGATTTTCTCCCTGAAGAAGTAAGTCCGTACGCGGGAGAGAGTACAGCGATTTGGCCTACATTTGCAAATATTTCTCGTACAATTTCATACAAGGAGAAGGATCGGCAGCAATGCCGAAAGGGGGGGCCACTGTAGGCGGGGCGGGTGAACAATCATGGACAGTTGAAACTTTTCAATTTATTCTAAATGTGTATACTGAATAGGAAGCCGGTGTGCCTGCCGCCAAGGCAAACTTCTTTGAAGATTCATGCGGGCATTCACTTACATGTTACCTTGACTATATGGGCAACTTGTCCCAGAAACGCTAAACGCTATTTTGGATATCTATAAAACCTAGTACCAAATGAATCCCAGAGCATGTACCATAGGTTAAACAGTTGAAGGGACCTGCGCAGAGATCAGTGGCGTTTCAGAAGCGGGGACATGTCGTTGGAACTAGGGAAGGAGTCGCGGCAAAGAGGAGAAAGGCCAATCCTGTGAGTACCATACGTTTTTACTCCACCCCTACCCCGTGTCACCCCTTTTCCTACTAGAAGTCATCGCATCTCCCGACCGAGATGCATGCTTGGCAGCAGTATTTCTCCCTACAAGAGATTCCATCGCCACAGTTTGTTTTTCAATCTAAAGATAGGCTTAGGAAGATGCAGCTTCGCAACTCGTCCGTGACAAGGGATGAGCTATAATCTCGTAAAAGGACTTGGACAAAAGCTATGCCGTAAACTCGTAGTTGTCGTGGTCGGTAGTCTAGCTTATGAAGAAGGAAGGAAAGGGAAGGGAACGGGGACATGGAGATCTAATATACTTAATGGGTATGAAAGGGAAATGCTTGGGAAAGAAAGGTGTGAATGAGGGGTGGAGTGAACTTGGGGGATGGGATTGCCTCGGGGTACTGTAGGGGGATAACTGGCAGAGCACCTTTTCAGCGCCTCACCCCAGAATATCAGGTAAGAGGTAAGGCAGGAGGACAAAAGTTTGTGTTAGAGAATGACTTGCTTTTGGCTTCACTGAAAGTCAAATATTCCACTCAGAATTACGTTAAGAAATGCCCTATGCCTTTTGATAGGCGGTAGGATTGGAACGGCCCAGCACTCTGTGAATCGCTCACGTAACACTATAACAGCATTTGAAAGCGCGTCGTGTAATGATGCAAGGCTTCGTTCTTCGTTCAACGTGTACAGTAATAAGTCGATAGCCGTAGCTTAAGAAAAGAAGAAAAGCCCCCTAGCAAGGACGCCGCCATGACCCAAAACATAAATCGTCGCTGTAAAATCATCATCCCCCCATAAAACAAAAACTAAATCAAACCAGCACGGGCAGCTTCTCCTCCGCCATCTTCAAGTACCTCTTCCATACGGGCTTTGCCTCGACCAATACCGCCCTCACCAACTCCCATTCTTCTCGCTACGTATCGTTGTGCCACAATCCCCACGCCCAAGCTTAACAGCTCTTCCACCCATTCAGCGACCCATTCCCTTGGATCAACACCACCACTTTCAATAATCTCGGCGATTTCCTCAGGTAAGTTGGGGTTAGGGACCGGCTCGCCGTCTCGTCCGAAGAAGCTGGTCTTTTGATGGGTAGGTGAGGTCGATGAAGCAGGTGTCAAGGGAGATGGAGCATCAAGCCATCTGATCCACTTTGCTGGAATGGATTGAGTGACGGTGTGGAAGGTGATACTGTGCACAGGATCATGCAAGTACAGCGCAAAGGAAACAAGCTCATCAGGCGTCTCCTTCTCTTGCACAGCACTCTCCTCTTCCTTCTCCTTAGCCGGTCCTTGAAACAGATCATCAGGCCCATCGTGTGAAATTGCTTGTACAGCCAAGAAGATATCGCTGCTTCGGACTGGATTCGATTCGCTGAGGTTCTCTGTTGCGCGCTGCGCAGCCAATTCAAGTCCGCCGTGCGAGGTAAAGTACTCGTTGGAGTATGCTTCGGCGCTCACGCGGACGAGCTTGGTGCCTTCAATGAGGCCTTTCACGGATCCCAGATCACGATGCTCATTATGTTGTCTCCACCATGGGCCATCGCTCCAGCCACCACTGCCTCCTGCATAACCCGCTTCTGAATTGCGGCGTGCTGTTGCCTCGTGACCGCGTTGTATGACGAGAAGGTCCCCGCCTTCTACTTGGGCCATGACGCGGGAGAAGGTTGAGTATATGAGGGGATCGAGAGAAGGATAGCCGATGAAGTCATGAGTGATATGTATTTGAAGTCGCTCGTGGGAGGAAATGGGAGGGGCAAGTGTATGAAGAATGTTTGTAAACGTTGGTAGTGCTCGGGAGCGAAGTTCACCACCTGGGGCAGTTAGCAGATGCAATTGACGCCATTCACATTCACTTACCGAGCCCTCTAAGAGCCCCGACATTTCCTTTCACTTGTTCAGCCCACCGCTTCGCCTCTTCATTCTGTTGGATCTCCTTGACTGCGGCTTCGGCTGTCTTGACTGCAGCACTTGCTGTTGCGAAAATGCCACCCCACCAGCCACCACTGGCTTCAGCAGGAGCAGCCTCTGCTGGCTGAGCGACTGGGGTCTTCTTCTCCGCTTCTTGGAGATCGCTGCTCGTAGCTGAAGGTGTAAAGCTGGTATGGAAAGATCGAGTGCTGTCCACCGACTTTCTGGCTGCCGAGGCCTTCTCCTCACTCATCCGTGTTGAACCAGCAGGTGGTGGTGTGGATGTATTGGCGCGTCTGATAGACTGGATGCGAGGGGTAGGAGGCCTACTCGAGGGCTTTTGAGCCCCGAGGTTTTCGAGTTCGTCAAGCAAGTCCAGCTCTGATTGAGCGGAAGCTGTCTTTGCGGACTTGGAAGCTCCCTTGGAGGTAGCTTGGGCCGCGACTTCGTCCTCACCAAGTCCTTCCAGGAGCTTGTTCAAGTCGTCGTCAGAAGGGGCGACCTTGGACTTCTTGGTGGCCATATTGACGACTATTATGTTGTGAATTTAGTATTTTGATATTGAAGTGTTGATTGTACACGGTTCGGTCAACCGTGGTCTATTATTACGGATTATGTGGTACCGTACGGGGGTAATCGATGCAGCTTGTTTCGGCGCTAAGGTTGAGGCTGGGCGTTGATTGGTGTCGTGGCATGCTGCACAGGACAGCACAGGACGCTAAAGCCCCAGAGAACTGAATAATGCGGTGCGGTAGAGTACCGTACTGACTGTACAGTAAGAGTATTCACTTTGGCCGACAACAATAACCACCATATATCTAAGTCACGGCGTGATCAGTACCGCCCGGGGCTATTCATTGTTTGCTGCTACTTCTTGCTCAAACTGTCCACTCATCCATACCACTTTCCCGTCACCCCGGTGCCATTTCCTCATCTGGGCCCTTTCTACAAACTCTTTGCATATACGCACTCGTCGTGAGACAAACTGTGTCCATATAACATATCACCCCACAACGCCATCTACAGTTTCCTACGATAATCCGCGTCCTTGAAAAAGTCTCCTGCATCATCTCACAGTATGGCAAGAATCAAGACCCGTCCTGTTACTGCACATGACTCTCCGGAGACTTTGGCGGCTGGGCCATCAGTCAATGCAAATTTCTCAAGCAACACCCCTTTAGAATCAGTCTATTCATCCACAGCCTTGTCGATATGTCCGCATTGTCGTGGTATATATACATATTCAGCTAAGGTTTGTTTCCCTGCGCCCCCGTTGACAATCGCTGCTGGGCTCATCCATTGACTTAATACTGCAGGATTTCCGCCATCACGTGGCTTCATGCACTGCAAATACAGATGCTGGGGATGAGGATGATGATGAGGATGATGATGACAGTTCACGCAGTTCTTCACTGACTCCGCCACCTGATTCTCCCTCAGTTGCGGTATTCAACAACAATACCATTACTGTTGACGCCTCAAGACTGCTGGGTGGAAAACATTCGTCTCGCATTACATCCATCGAGGTCAACGGCCATTCTCCGGCAAATGGCATCCTTCACAAGCACAATCTTGACCGCGCCATTCGTGCTTATATTAATCCGGAGACGGAATTTGCTTATTATGACAAGGTCGATGATCGAGAAACGTCAATTGCGACCCGCAGAAACTCCGAGGAGCCGGAATACTCAAAATCTTCTGCCGATCCCGTTCCCGAAGGACCTAATGAAGACAAACCCGACGTGAGAATCCGGTACCCTTTCCCTAAATTTACCCCTCTCGACGTCTTTGAAGTTTATCTCGGAGGTCATGAAGATCTGCCTTACGAGGACCTCTATCGCCGCACATCCAACGTCACGGGCGTCCTTGCCGACTATCAAAAGGAGTGGGAGACTATTGGAAAGGAGATTGATGAACATGAGGCATACACCAAAGCACAGGCCAAGATTTCTGCAGATAAGACCAAGGCAATTGAAGAGGAGAAAACGAAAGCGGAAGATCAGAAATATCTTGAGATTGGCCAGACCTTCAAAACGGAGCTCAGACTTAGCAGAAGTGACTGGGATAGGTGGCTGGAAGAGCGACAAGCCCTCTTTCCTGACCAGAGCGACATACACGAGTGTCTTCGAAATCTCAGGAACCCAACTTTCTTGCAAGGAGTGCACAAGCGACAGAAAGTATCGAAAGTGGATAATATTGACTTGGCGAACAGACCTATCCTGCAAGAGAGAGTTACCAAAGAAGAAATTGCTGGGGAGAAACGCAAGAGATATGGGAAGCTTTTAGACCAAACCACTTTTGATGACATGAAGCATGCTGATGCGTACGGATTCAACTATTCTTCGCAACTACACCATGTTGGCAACCAGCCACAACCATACCTTAACCATAAAGCCAAAGCCAGAGGCCCTGTTTTCGATGAGGGTCGTGGCGGTCGGAGTCAGCGGACCGCCGCGAAAAGATCATATGATGCTGACAAAAGTGTCACGCCTGAAACGGACGAAGAGGAATTACCGGCAAAACGTGCACGTAAGGCTAGGAACCTTGAAGCTACTCTCGACTTTCAGACGCGGCCTCGAACATCACCGCAGAGCCGCGGTGGAACACCAGCGGTCAGAGTATTTCCCTCTGGAAAGCGGGTTGGTCGACCACCGACGAAGTCAAAGCTCAAGGAGTTCCAGATCCCACCACAGTCTACAAGCCCCACTTTGGAGAATGGTACAGCTCCCAGAAAACTTGCACCAAGGCAAGAGGAGGCGCTTCACGAATCTGTTGAAAATCTCGTCAATCATGTGCAACCACGTCGTACACGTGGCAAATCTACGGGGTTTGACGACTCGTCAAAATCTACTTCAGCGGCGAGTTCTCGACCCTCGACTTCGTCTTCCCTGGAACACAGGGGAAGAAAGCTTGAGTCTAACAACACTGAGCCAGACACTCTGGTCGTCGAAGGTCCCGCCCCTTCGGTCACGCCTCTTCCCCCTCCCGTAGCTACTAAGAGTAGGAAACGGAAGGTCAAGGAAGAAGATATTGATGAATCACTTCTAGATGCAGAGCAGCTCGAGGCCCTCCGCAAGAAGCGGATAAAGTCCCACAAACTCTCTGAAAGTCTCAGGAAGCGATGGGAGAAGGGAGAAATGGCCACTGCAATGGAGAGTAGGAAGGCTACGAATGCCAAGAAGAAAGCCGCCAAGCTGGAGGCGAAACAAGTACAAGTACAAGTACAAGATGGGGCAGTGGGAGGCTACCAGCAGCCATTTCCAATGGCTCCAGCTATTATCCCAAACAACTATCCCGTACAGCACCCAGCACATGGGCACCCGCCAGTACAAGAACAGTTTCAATTGCAATCTCAGGCCCCTGCACCAATACTGCCACAACCAGAAACACCAACTCCAATCCCAACGGAGCCCGGGCCCTCAAAACGCAGCAAACCATCAAGTTCGCGCAAAGCTTCAGCAGCAAAAGGGAAAAAGTCCGCCGCCATACAAGGCCCCGCACAACCACCACCAGCCAGAGGTCCAAGCAAACGAACCCGCCGCCCAACAAAGCTCATCCTCGACTCCAATGCAATGGGTGACGATGATGACGATGATGACGACGAGGATGAAGAGCTGCAGATGCAGTTCAGGCGTGAGAGCGAATACGACCGGTACCAAGCCCTGACATTACCCGGCAGTCCCGCGCTATTGGGTAAAAGAAATCGCAAGAACCGGATGGATCTGGCGCAGGCAATGGACTCACCGGAGGACGATGATGATAACTACTCTTCTTAGGGGGTAGGGCAGCATATCAATCAGAGGCAATTGAGCGAGCGCGCTAACTTTCAGACTTCAAGACGTTCGGGAATGCATGCACGAGAGAGCGGGATCGATCGCGAGCTGGTGATGGATTCGTCCAACGATCAAGAAAACGATGATTGGCAGTTGAGGAAACTCACAACCGTCCAAAACGTCTCATCGCCAGTCTACCCCGCGAAGCGAATCCGCAAGCCGCGCATGGATCTTTGGTGATGGCAGTCAGGTTAGGGTACAAAAAGGGAAAAGGGATAACTATAGACATAAGGAATCATAAAGCGAGGAAGTGGGATGGCTAGGTGGGCATGTATTAATAATAGCTTTTTGAGCGTATACATGGGATTCGGCATACGATTGGGTCTGCATTGACATGAGCGATCAATCTTGTTTAAAATTTATGATTCGAATATATGATAACAATATTCTGTCTTGCCTTGATTAGTGACCTGCCTAACATGCTACAGAAGTTGACCTAGATCTTGATCATCAATAGAAAGGCATCTGCTTGTGCTTCGTTCAGTCTGGAAAAGGATTAGCGCGTCTGGCAAAAGCACAGCTGCGCAAGCCAGGTTCACGGTGCACGGAAGTCGCCATTGAAGTAAATGAGAGATTACATACAGCAACGTTTGTATTCAGAGTTTCATTACTTCACTCGCCTGAAGTGGGGGAAGTCGCATTGAGCTGAATGTTGGGTCAAATGTATGGACAGCTCCTAGTGTTTTCAATAACTTTGCACACCGAAGCATCATTATGTCTTCTGGCGACCCCAAATCGAGTGGGTGGGATGCCAAAAATGATGATGTTAATTCAACGGAGAGATAGGGCAGATGGAAGCAGGATGTTGTTGTGTAAGATGACTAATCGAGGGGCGACCCCCTGGCGAAACCTTCGAGATAACGAACTCGACTTGATGCCCCTTCCCCACTTTACAAGCTGTGGACCATCACCACCAGCAATGGCATCTATGTTTTGTGTTCCTCTCTTATCTGCTGAATTTCTTCCTTCTCAAATACATCCACCATGAGCGCAGACCTTACTTTTGGTCCTTCAGACCAAGAATGGCATTATTCCCAGTCCTCCAAAACCTACGACCTCTCAGGAGGTTCCCCCAAGAAATTGACAGTTGCAGCAACTGAGGGGCCTGAAGACACACTGCTCACTATCTCACCAGAGGCAACTGCGCTAGTGATTATCGACATGCAGAATTTCTTCCTCGATGGGAAATGTATGGAGCATCCACATGGTTTGAAAGCCGTGGAACCAACGATAAAGGTTATCGAGAAGTGCAGGGAAGCTGGTATACAGGTACAACCTACAATCCTTGTTATAAGCCGGTTGACATTTACCTCAAACAGGTAATATGGGTGAACTGGGGTTTGAATGATCAAGACTTGAGTACCATGTCTGCAGGAGTCATGAGAGGATTCATGAGGGATGTCATACAACCTACCACCAAACCCATTCGATCGTACACAGGCTTGGGCTCAGACCTGGGTGATTCCAAAGGGCGTTGCCTCTTTGCTGGGACCTGGAACGCCGATATCTACTCACCTCTGAAGGCACATGTCCAAGACTCAGACCTGCATTGTGCGAAGAGTCGAATGAGTGCCTTATGGACACCTGAACAGCCGTTGTGGAAGACCTTGAAGGAGCAGAAGAAGACTACTGTTCTGTTTACGGGTGTTAATACGGATCAGTGTGTGTTGGGGACTTTGGTGGATGCGTACAATGCTGTAAGTCCATTGATGGTTGATTATTGAGTGACATGTTTTCGCCAGTTTTAGTTCCACGACTTTTCACTTCTGAAGTGTCTTTGAACAATACTGACACCCGCGGTCTTCTAAAGGGCTGGAACTGTATCCTTGTTGACGATTGTTGTGGCACGACTACGAAAGGAGCCAAAGAGGTTACATTGTCGAATGTCGCTGTTCGTATCCACCCCACCCACCGGAATCCGAATATATTTTCAATATCCCGAATGAAGCTAACCAAATGTATAGAAATGTTATGGGTTCGTCACTGATAGCACAAGCTTAATCGCCGCGAAGGTGGGGTGAAGATACTGATACGAGGTCTGGTAGAATAATCTTCATATCCTACCTCAAAAAGTGGGTCTTGCGATCTTCATACGAAGCCGCCAGTATATACAACCCTAATTCTCGTATGTTCATGACGATTGATTAATTTCCTTCCAACTGTGTGGGTATGCCATGTGGCCGTATTTTCCCATCCCTTTCCATGCACCGTAACCCAAACGCCCCGAAAAAATGAAGAGGCTCCCAATGACTCCGTCCCGAATCAAAATGCAGTATTTACGAAACCCTTCGACCGATCCATCGCGAATGGTGCTATATCGGTACCGGTATGTTGGAGTTGACATCCCCTTTGCATGTTCCGAAATTACTGCAGCATGCGCTGGGCTCTAAGATGCCTCGCAGAACAAGATCTCGTATTGCCTGAAAATACTGTTAGGTTGTGGAGGATAGATAGAGCTTTGCTTTGAGAATACTCACGTCTGGACATGGTATTGGGGAAGCTGAAACGAGGGAGAGTGTGCTGAGGGCAAGCACGGAGAAAGCGAGCAGTGATGAAGTTGAAAACTGCATTGCGTGTATTGGTATGTGATATGACGTTTCGGTTGGATTGTTCTGATATTACTCTTCGAAGTCTTGATTGAGCGACAGTAATGTGATAGCTGAACGAGAGTATGTTTGAACGAGAGTGACAAAAATGAAGCGAGAGGAATGATTGCGGCAAACTCTCGAAACAAATAGGAAGCTTGTGGGGAAATGAGACGAATGCAGCCCTATGACTTGGGAGGAAGGAAGAGAAATACTTATATGCCAGCCACTGGCCGATGACCACACAATAAGCACCGAATGGCAGGCCTGTTCCTGGAACCCGTACTGGTACCGGCACCCGGTAGTCTCACCCATACTAAGCACTATGAAGTATATTTTTGTGTGCAACTTTATCACAGGACTAGCAACACGAGGCGACTATCAGACGAACCTCCGTAAACGAACAACGTGCACGGACGGATCCGGTGTCAAGGCAACCGGAACCGGATCCAGCTAAGTGCCTATCACAGCCCTGGAATCAGACGCCACAGTAGAATGATCAGCCCTAGGGGGTTATTTTTAGATATTTCGGCTCGTGGCTGTGCGCCAACCAACACCTGTGCTTTCGCAAAGCCTTCACAAAATAAGCTATACGGAGTAGTCAGCAATACGCATGGCGGCGGCGCAGAGCAACGTAGCATGTGAGTGAGTGAGAGCGTGCTGATTACTTTATAGAGGCTTTGTTTCGCCATTTGTTGAGCCTAGAGGGATGTCAAGTTTTGCGACAAACTCTGAACGCTACACTCCTACGCTACATACTGATACAGTACAGTACGATACCTATGATGAAATTGGAGGGTCCTGACGAGAAAATTGTTGCTGTATACGAAGTACCCACCCTGTTGTTACAGTAACCCCTTCGTACTTTTATCTGGGGCCGAGGTGATAGTGGGCACGCATGACGACCTGGATTATGATTCCGCTGGAAACCTCAGATACGATATCGTATACTTCATCTTCTGGTAGGACTAGTAGGAGAGACCGTGTATTGATCGTGAGTTGAATCCCAGAGGTCCTTTGCGGCGTGGAAATATATCGATGCACTTCCTGTTTTACTTCGTATTTCAATCGTCGTCTCATCCTTCTTTTACCTCCAATAGTCATCGGTCAATAGTTGAAATGAACTATTTCTCTAGATGAAGTATGAATGGAAGGAGATTGGTGGATCAGAGGAGCTACCGAAGTACATCCTGCTGGAGTTTCTCCTAGCTTGGCACGGTGTTGATCCATGCGACTAACATAACTTTATACTGCCGATAATTTATTGGTCTCGTCTTTCTCTTTATCTTGCGTGTCACTTTTCTATGCTCACAATCGTCTTTAATTCGGGGCTGAATATATGCTTCGCTGAATTATTCAATTGAGATGGCATTTGTCACGTTTTCAGGCAATATACTTATCTATCTTGAGTCTAATAAGAAGCGTTTTGCCTGTTCCAATTTGATCTCAAGCTGTAGGGGTTTTCAAATCGTATACATAATTAGAAGTAAGTCATGTTATCGTAGTCCAGCCAGTACTACTGCTACATCAAGCATTATTTCTCTTGACAATTTCTTGGTGACGAAAACTCGAATTCTTTTCAGTCCCGCAGAGTACCTAGTGTTTTCCGAAGATTGCCCTACACCGCGTCCGAATATGTGCGAATGAAGTACGGCATCAATGACTTATACGAGGTCGTTTTCTATGGATCGAGTCCACAGTGGGCGTATAGATGGAGAGTACAGGTAGCTGTTCATAATGTCCCAATGGTAAGAACTATTTTAAAGCATACTAATATGAGGTACACCTTGATGGCTTTCACGCCCGTCTTCGCCCTTACTGCGGGCTCACTGTTTAAGCATAAAGAGCGGATATCCCTTAGTAGCCTGGCGAGTATTAGGAGAGGAGATCAGGCATTGAATTGTATTGCCCTCGCTGCCGAACACCTGAAGCTTTAACTGATCTTTCCGCTGATTGGCCTGACATCAAATCAAGTTTACTCTAATGGAGACTTACCAAAAGAAAACCCATGAAACATGGATCAAAGGAGAAGTGCCATGGCAAAATACAACATAGAAAAAGGGGTAGCGGTAAAAACCTATCTGAAGAAGTTCAATTCGTCGCCATTCTTCAAAACACCGAAATTCTTGTGGAAACTTTTGTTGACCCGGGAAATAGTCCTTCAATCTAAACCTCCCATACACATCTATGTCCCTCCGCCAAGCTTCACTCTCCTTGTCCAGCCCGCAATCTACGCAACAGCAATACACTCAATCTCGACCGGCACACCCTTTGGCAACTGATAAACAGCCACACAACTCCTCGCCGGCTTATGCGCAAAAGCCTTCTCATAAACCCCGTTCATTTCCACAAAGTTATCCATGCTCGTCAAAAAGACATTGACCTTGACGACTTTCTGCAGCGACGAGCCGGCCGCCGTCAGCACCGCGGACAGGTTCTGGATGCAGAGCTCGGTCATCTGGGCGATGGTGGAGGTGGGTTGCGTTAGGATTTCGCCAGCGGGAGTGCAGGGGATTTGGCCACTGCAGTAGATTGTCGAGGAGGTTGCTACTGCGTGGCTCTGGGGTGCGAATTAGGGAATTTGTGAGGAAGGGGAGGGGATGGGATGGATCGTACGTATGGGCCTGCTGCTTGGAGGTTGTTAGACGGGTGTTTAAATGGAGGGAGTGGGGGTATTGGAGCTTACGAGGAGCGGCATCTTTAGAAAAGACGGTTTTGAAGTCTGACATTTTGAATGGGAGATGTGAAGCTTCAAGTGAAGTTTTGAATTGAAGTGGTTTATAATGCGTGGTTACTCGTATCTTTTTTGATCCTGAAGATCGTTGGTGGGGGTTGAGTAGCGGGGTCATTCTTCTACGGTGGCCGATATTCCCTGCTCCACCACTTCTGCTCCATGACCTTTAGACGAGAGCCATCTTAACGTCAACCTAAGAAACAGAATCCAGATAACTCGACAACGACAAGTCCTAAGCACTCCAAACCCCGATACCTTGCATCTCGACCCAAAAACATGGCGGAATACCCGGTCGGACATTTGGTTCAACGCCTGTATTGCCCAGTCGCCGTTTTCAGCGAACCTTTTGGGGCTTTCTACCCCTGGCCTGCCTACCTCTCACTATACCACCACGAAACGAAATTCACCGCGTACATATGAGGGCTGGGGTCACAACAGGTTTGGAATGACGTCTATTATATTGGTTGATTAATATGATAATATATTTAGTATGTTAAGAATATTGCACCCATCTGCTTGGAAAATCCATCCGCCTGCGAAATCCGTCATACCCAAAGCGTAAGGCATACCATAACACTGCAAACCGAACCCAAAGGCCACCTGAGCCACCACCGCTATATAAGAGCATGATAAAACTGGCTGTAAGCCCGCGGCAGTTCCAAATCTGCGATACAATACAAAAAGAATAGTGTTCAACGATCCTCAGAAAACCCAAAATCAGGCAGCAGCGAGTCGAGAAGAGAATGTCAGTCTGAAGCTTCCCACTGCCTATAGCCTTTCATATACGCCTGAGCAGCTTGCACTATTTGAATGGTCAGCGCTTTTTCGATAGCAGCACTTGGTTTTGTCGTACTCTGGACACTCATCTTAGAAAACTGCTTGCCTTGGTGATCATGAAGATATTCATATCCACGGCAAGCTAGATTGTTACAGTCGCAAAAATTCTTCTGGCTGATATCCTCCAAGTCTGGAGTCAATAGCCGGGCTGGTCTTGGGGTCGGAGGTGGACCCTGTCTCCTTGGTGCTTCTGGGACTGCAGGAGGAATGTTCAAAGGTCGACGGTGTTGCTCGGAATCTCTCTTCGACGAACTGTTGGTCGGTGAGAAGCTCCTGGAGGACTCAGTGGACGTGTTTGGGCCTGGACGGTAGGCCAATCTCGAGCTCATCGATGTATGTCTCATGGTCCGGTGGTCACGTTCAGTTGGAGCGTGGGTTGATTGAGACAGCTTGCCTCTACTGGCAGAAGTGTTTGCCAGTGTTGGTGTGAGGTGATATGGAGTCGGCAATCGCTGGGGTGGCGGATCAATCGGTCTCGAGTTGTTTGCTGGGACTGTTGATCCTACTCTGACGCTGGCCCCAGCTAATGTCTTGAGAGCCAGCTTGGACATTGATGCAGGCTGAAACGGTGAATCAGGCCTGGGGACTGGTGACAGTGTTTTACGTGGTTTTCGTTGACTGTCTGCGGCATTTGAAGCGAAGTGGACCCTTTTTCCATGGCTGCTGCGATGATTGTTCGAAAAGGCCGATGGAATCGATGGTCGCTGTTCAGACGTTGAAAAATCTCTATGTTTGAGGGTGGCAGGATTGGCAAGCTGCTGATACCTGGTATCGTGACCCGTGTATCCTGGAGTGGTCATGGCTACCCACAAGTGTGGATGCTCCAAAAAGACTGTCGTTGTGTCGTTAGTCGAGATCTCCATCGACATTGATGTTCAAGGTTGATAAAATGATGGTTGTTGAAGAAGGAATCGATGATTTCCGCACCGAGGGCGATGAGTTGACGAAGGTCGGTGAATAGGGCACTGGCTTAGCGCTCTGCCTTGCTCTGTCAAGCGATAACACAAGTCGAGGGTACCGAGAATGGCTCACGTGCAGAAGTCCTCACAGGAGTCCGATGAAGTTCGACCAAGTTGGAGTGGCCTCGAGGGGTATTGATATGGAGATTCGGTCGTGCTGGAAAGAAGAAGAAGAATGTGGGAGAAAGGTGGTGGGATTCTGGGGGGTTGCGGGCTTATATGATAGGAGATGCGGAGTCCTCGGTAAGGGCCAATCAGCGCCACGGAAATTCTCTGCGGCGTGTAGGCTACCCTTTGAGAGCTAAGCGACATCACCCACCTCCCGCATACCTCAGAAGCTCAGTTGCATGTTCTTGAAATTGAGCTCGTCGTCGATTTAAGTATCTCGTACCTGGATCCGCCAACACTCCAGCCCCCGTTGGATGGTCCGTGCGTTACATCCAGAGGTTGATCTGAAGCTGTTGGCCTCGCAAACTCTAGTCATCCTCGCGGGTGGCACCACGACGACGATGAGTATCAGTGTCGTTATACAAAGAGTATTCTTGATGCATCTCAGACTTGACTCTGATGGCTTGTCCACTCGCTCGACTTTTGGTACCAAGTATCCTCCATTCTACCCATGCATAATGGGATAGAAAAGCCCCACCTGCGGGCACTTCCCAGGTGCAGAGGAGTCTTTCAAGTTAAGATTAACTGTAACGGAAACTCTGGAGGTGGTGAATACGCACACGTCCTTGTCGTGCGCTTGGGCCAGCATACGGGAGGTTTTTTTTCCCAGTCGAGAGTGCCCTTCCATGTACCTCACGCAACGCTAGATTTATATCTTCTCTCTGTATTTCAAGCATTGAGTTAAGATATAGCAGTCTTTCAGGTTAGTCCCATCATGTTTAAAACGAATTCCGAACAAACATCGTTGTCCGATTCGTAACCTGTGTACGAAGTACCAAATATCCAGCCACGTCAAATGAATGATTCCATTGTTTCTCAGCGAACGCTCAATTGAAGAATCAAAAATCTCTCCAAAGACGTTGTTCCTTTCCCAACTTGGATCATATTCACAAGCTATGTGTGCATAGCCGGCGTTGGGCAATCCCTTATTTTTGTTAGTCTTCAGTCAACCATCTTCCGCGAGTTACTGGAGCACTTGATCACTCCAAGTCAGTAAACACACTATCGAGTCTTAATCGAGGATATATTCTGTTGTGTAACCTCACTTTATTTATCTATTTCATGGGTTCGGCAAGTGAACACATTTGTTGCCACCAAGCAATGCACCCGAGCGGCACGGCCCAGCCTGTGGTTGCAGCGCAGCCACTTTACCAAATCTTGGCGTCACTTCTCGACAATCTGTTTACTCTGGACAACTTCATGGTAGAACATTTATTCTTTTGGGGGCTTATTTATCATTATGATGCTTTTTATTGCAAGGCTTGTTCTCGCATGTCTTGATCAAATATATATGAGGCTGCATCAGGCCAGCAGAAATCAAACTTGGCAAGGGCAAAGTGGCCTCGAGAGCTCAGCCGCACGGCGACGGACAGATCAAGGGAGACATCATTGCCTTACTGCCATATTATCCTTGCCATTCCTCCCAACATCATCTGCTCTCAATTCTGTAGGGGTAATGCGTCGTACTTACCCAAACGGGTGTTTTCTAGCCCTGCCGAATGCCGGGACTCTTTCATATAACAGAGCCATCATGGAGTAAGCCAAATCGATGAGTGCTAGCATATGATCCAATGTGAGGGCACCACGTAAATTAGCGTCAAAAACGGGTATAGGCCCCATTCTGGTGGTTTATGCCTTGAGACGATGATGTGGGGGCTTGACGAGGGTTGGAAGGACCAGAGGCGCATCAAAACACGTGATGGCTCATGTGGCACTCTACATGGGACGGGTTCGCGAGTAACGATCAACCCCTTTTTTTCAAAGGAGGTTCTAAGAGATACGAAAGATTGACTCAGAAGTCTGTAGTATTTCTTTGCCTGCAAGTATTGTGGATAGTTCTTGCCTAACGCTTCCTTCAATTTAAGATTCACGAAATCATGACTTCTGAAAATAAATGGCCGCAGCCAATAAAGTTAAGACTGAAAACGCTACTGCTCTCGTAACAACATCAGCTGCAAGCAAAGCAAAGCTAATAGCGAAAAGGATACTGGAAATCTGAGCGAAGATCAAATTACTTTAGAAAAGGGGTAAGTACCTCCTCGGTTGTTAGCGCGACACTAATCACACCTTTCCTTCCTTTTCAGTCATATCAACGCGTTTGATTTTAAGGTTGTGAGAGTAGCAAACACGCTTTCTCATGTAACAAGGAAAGGGCCTCTTGGGTCTAGCTTACGGCTAGTTCACTCTGAATTTACCGCAGTTATCTGTCCGTTAATACCCACGCTTCCTCGCGCTTTTTCTTCCTACCAGTCCTTGACGGCAATCAGAAATTCGGCGTTGGCAACACCACCCCACCACCCCACCTTCCCACTACCCTCAGCCCATGGCATCTGAATGCCAGTACTTCACGTCATGGTGAATCGAGAATGCGCTGTTACAGGCTCAGATGAAATGCCATAGACTCGCAAGGTTCTAGTGATTTCGAGTTGCTCAGGGGTGGTAGAGCAGGTGCTTTCGGTCTATGCTAGGGCAAGAGTTGGCAGCATACTCCATGGCCCCCAGAACCATCATCCGACATTAGTCCAGCACAACTTTCTTAGTGTTCGGCTTCCTATTCTGATGTTCGAGCACCCAAAAATTTCGAGGATCGCTACTACCCCCTTGAGTCCTTCATGTCTTGTGGGTAATTCGGAACCATATGCCGCAGAGGTATTTTGGATGACACCATAATATAGCTTTTCAATTTTGAAGTGTCAAGACAAGCAAATGGAAACGAATGAGGCAAGTCACCTGTTCCCCATAATCCGGTATAGCCAAGCATTATATTATATATACTCTTGGCAAAGTTCGTCTATTTCTCCAGCACCACTGTTAATTCGTGGCTTTTTTTGGTCCCTCTTGGCAATGTTTCGATGCAACGTCTAAGCTTTCCCCCCAGATTTACGATCGCATTCAAAGTCGTTCTTGTGATGCTTGCTGTCATCTACGCAGGTCTTATAGGCGGACAAACTCTGTTTCCAGTGGTGCAAGACCTGTTTAGGAATCGTCATCTAGGCATGACCCCGCCAAGGCTAATCTGTTCCCAAATTTTATCTTCAATAATTGAACCGGGCTTCTGCTCATGTTCTCAGGGGATTCGGCTCCTTGAGTCCTTGCACAGGCTCAAAAAGGCATCTGGCCAGCAAAATTACAGGTATCCACGCATGATGTTGGAATTTAATTGAAGGAATGCATTTTCACGAATAAAGTATTTGGCTAGCCTAAAGTTATGTTGCTGCGACCATTACGGGTATGAGGCGCAAGAATTCATTGTGGCTCCATGATCACGATCGGTGGGCAGAAGGGGGGAAGACTTGACTATATAAGCTCTAAATCATTCTATAAGTCCGATCAGTAATCTCATCCTCATCCCTTGATCACTTTCGTTGCGTTCCAACTATCACATTGTCCCAAACCTATTCGGCACATCGATCAAAATGAAGTTCTCTACCATATCTGCCAGTCTGATGTTAACTCTTGCTCTTGCAGCACCAACCCCAACCGTCAACGAAGGTGCCGATGGCGCCGGAATCGCAAAGCGTGCCAGTATCACGGACGTAAGTTTGATCTGTCTTGGTATGAATTGAACTAACGCAGTATAGGTCGGAACAGGTAGCATATGCATCCCTTCCACTTCGAAATCGTCACTGATTGAGTATAGGTTATGCCTCTCAAAATGGGGGAACCACGGGAGGAGCTGGTGGAACGACGACCACCGTTTCGACATATGCACAATTCACGGTTGCAGTGGCCGGGACTGCAAAGAAAGTTGTCGTTGTCAGTGGGGCCATCGCAGCAACCGCAGATCAGGTGAGTCTTCTCGGGAAACACTTCATACTTTAGACATCTCAGCGGGTAGCTTCAAGAGGACAAGTTTGAGACTGTCTGAAAAAACTGTTTCGCTTCCCAGGATTAGGCTATCCAGACGATACTGACTCCATGGTCTTGAAATAGGTAAAAATTGGGAGCAACACGTCCCTCATTGGTAAAAATTCTGGAGCCAAACTCACTGGCTTTGGCATTATCGTCAAGTCGGCAACCAACGTTATCATCCGAAATATCGCCGTCTCGAAAGTGCTTGCGGCCAATGGGGTAAGAAGAACCAAAGCCTCTTTAAATCCATGAATCTGCATTATTTAGGGGTGGCAAGAAAGTTCGGTTCAGGCGCCACATTAACGTCTCACGTTTTCCTGGATCATCCGTACCCATAAAAAGCAAAAGCCAAACTAACTTCCCATTCTTCACAGGATGCCATTGGAGTGCAACTTTCTACTAACGTTTGGATCGACCACGTCGATGTATCTTCGGACCTAGACCACGATAAAGACTATTATGATGGTCTGCTAGATGCAAGCTACACACGAGTTCCTAATATGCCCTGCTAATCACGGTCAGTTTACCCACGCGGCTGACTTCGTCACCGTTTCAAATTCGTATATCCACGACCACTGGAAGGCATCCCTCGTCGGACACAGCGACTCCAATAGCGCCGAGGATACCGGACACCTCCACGTCACCTACTCCAACAACTACTGGAACAACATCAACTCCCGCGCGCCATCTCTCAGATTCGGCACTGGTCACATCTTCAACAGCTATTTCAATGAAGTTGCTGATGGAATCAACACTCGTGATGGTGCGCAGGTTCTAGTCGAATCCAACGTCTTCGTCGATAGTAAGAAACCCCTCTATAGCACCGACTCCGGCTACGCTGTTGCAAGTGGCAACGACTTTGGCACTGGCAGTAACGAGGCGCTGGCTGGGACTCTGACCTCGGTGCCATACTCATACTCGAAACTTGGGAGCGGGTCAGTCAAGGCTGCTGTTGTTGGTACGGCTGGCAATACGCTGAGCTTCTGAGTGAGGGAAGACTAAAAGGAAAATCCCAGTCGATTTTCGGGCAGTAGGGGAGTAAGTTTATTTTGTACATACTTCTTAGTAGAAAAGTTGCTGTATATATTGGACAGTGTATATATTGAACTATCAGATTAACACCGAGATACTTTGAAATCTGCTTCCTGAATCAGACGACAGGAAAGTCGTAGTAAGGCCTCGGAAAGCGCATGAACAGAAAGTTGAAAATTCTCTATTGATCTCCGCCGGGAATATGCGTGCTTAGAGTAGCGAGAATCTCGTCTTCACGGGGAAGATTATGCATGTTTCTTTGATGAATTTCTGCCACAACCTCTCATGTCTTCTCTGTCGATGGAGCCTGTTGCCCCGCAGGTAGATGAACATATTAGTAGACCCCTGTAATCGGCGGTCCGGGGGTTGAAGAGTTATGAAAAAACATTGAGAAACGATAGTTGGAGTTGAGACTACCTAATCTTGGCCCGAGTATCACACGGGCCATCAACTGCAGGGTGCCGTGCCCCTGCATTCCAGTGAGATCTTCGCTAATCTAGTGAGATCGGCTTCCCGTGGGCTAACGGGCTAGCGTATCGCGAACAAGATCCATGACGCACACGATCAATATCAATATCCTTAACGCGACTTCGCCCTTATGCCATCTCGTCTCGTCCCATCTTTTCTTCTGTACCAAATGTCGGCCAATGTTTAAAATCTCAACTAGACTTGCAAGTGTTTTCCTAAAGCCACGTTCGGTAACCAAACGCATCTCAATGTCTCAACCAGTTCCAACCATTCCCAGGAGCAACTTCTCAATCTCCCCAGCCCTTACCATTTCGCCCAAGAAACCCGCCGTAAAGAATGGCAAACGCAAAGCACCTACATCACCCGAACCAGAAACCACACATGGCTCAGTCAAAAAGCCGAAAATTACCAATGGCTCCTCAGACCCCCTCCGCAAGCCTCACCACAAGGCCAAAGAAGCAGAAGAATATGGTGTAGTACTACGAAAGTACTACCCCCACGAGATGTCGAACGAGCGAGCATTGGCTTACAACAAGGACGAACTCCCACGTCCAATTGATGATCTGAATTCGGCTCTTTCCGAGACTGAGTCCGCGCGAGAGGAGATCGAGGTCAAAGGTGCGGTTGTGCATTGGTTTAAATGCGATTTGAGGACGCAGGATAATAAGGGACTACATATGGCGAGTGAGAGAGCTAGGGAGAAGGGCGTGCCGTTGATCTGCATGCATATCATCAGTCCACAGGATTTTGAGGCACACTTTACGTCTCCTGTCAGAGTGGACTTCGTACTCCGGACTCTAGAAGTCCTGAAAGAGGATCTGGGAAAACTGGATATCCCGCTATACGTGGAGACGATTGAGAAGAGGAAAGTTATCCCAGGAAGGATATTGGAGCTCTTGAAAGAATGGAATGCCAGCCATCTGTACGCCAATGCCGAATACGAGGTAGATGAGTTACGGAGAGAGGCCAAGATGGTGCATTCGTGCTTGGAAAACGGTATAGCGATGGAAGTCGTCGCAGATACATGTGTTGTCAGTCCCGGAGAGCTTTCAAGCGGTACTGGAAAGCAATACTCAGTCTACTCGCCCTGGTTCCGAGCGTGGACTGCACACGTCCACAGCAACACGTACCTCCTAGACCTCTTTGACGCACCCAACAAGAACCCCCCAAACGCACGGGCTAACCTCACCAAGCTTTTCGATACCGCGATACCCGCAGCGCCCGCAAACAAGAAACTCACCGACGAAGAAAAGAAGCGCTTCCGCTCCATGTGGCCGCCCGGCGAACACGAAGCGCAAGCACGCCTCTCCAAGTTCGCCACCCAAGCCATCAGCTCCTACCGCGATAAACGCAACCTCCCCGCCGCCTGCGCAACCTCGTCCCTCAGCGTCCACTTCGCCAGCGGCACCCTATCAGCACGAACAGCGATCCGCACCGCGCGCTCGCACAACACCAGCAAGAGCCTCAACGCCGGTCAGGAAGGCATCCAGACATGGATCTCCGAGGTAGCATGGCGCGATTTCTACAAGCACGTCCTGGCGCACTGGCCGTACGTGTGCATGAACAAGCCCTTCAAGCCCGAATACACGAACATCGAATGGGAATACAACAGCGCGCATTTCGCCGCCTGGTGCGAGGGCCGCACCGGGTATCCGATTGTAGACGCGGCTATGAGACAGCTGAATCACTGCGGCTACATGCACAACCGGTGCCGGATGATCGTGGCCAGTTTCCTGGCCAAGCATCTCCTGATCGATTGGCGCATGGGCGAGCGGTATTTCATGGAGCATTTGGTCGACGGGGACTTTGCGTCGAATAATGGCGGGTGGGGCTTTAGTGCTAGCACGGGTGTAGATCCGCAGCCTTACTTCCGCATCTTTAATCCCTTGTTGCAGAGTGAGAAGTTTGATAAAGAGGGCGTGTATATTCGGAAATGGGTTAAGGAGCTCGAGGGCGTGGAGGGCAGCGCGATCCATGAGCCGTATGCGAGGGGCATGGGGAAGAAGGCCCGGGAGCAGGGGTATCCGGAACGTATCGTGGAGCACAAGGAGAGTAGGGAGAGGTGTCTGCTTAGGTATAAGCAGGGGCTTGGGAGGGAGACTGCGTAATGATACATCACAGCTTTTACTATATCCCCTATCGACATTCTTGAACTGAAATGGAAACAAATACAATCAAGATCACTAGACCCGTCGCATTTCTTTCTGTTTATCCAAGTAGAAAACAAGCGTTGCATTGCCTGTGCGACTTGCACCTTACAATTTCCTCCTTGGCGTCGGCGTATAAGCAAGATATAGAATTCGTATAAAATTTCCCTATATTCCAATCCTATCTATCTATACACCTATTCACCCAAACACCTCCATTCCCATCGCAAACCCCAAAATGAAAAACACAACTCGCTCGCTACATAACATATGCAGTAAAATAGTCTGAACAAAACGCCGTATATTGGCCTGGTATCTCTTTCTCCTATGGGGACTTGTCGTCCAAGCCCCACCTCTTTAAAGACATGCTAAAAAAGTGTCGTATGTAGAGCAAAAACGCTGGATAAGGTATGCGGTGATGGACATCTGGGCTTGAGAGCAGGCTTGGCCAAGGTGTGACAGGGGGTCCCAATGACCCATCGCGGGTGATGACTTTGCGTTATGTAATTCATCTCTTACTACCATTGGTTTTTCCCTCTTCCTTGCGTTTTTCCTCCTCGCGTGCTGCCGATTCCTTCACCTTTCTTTCCTCTTCGTTGGCCTTCAGGTTGGCGATTCGCATTTCTTCCTCCTTGACTTTTTGGGCGTCTGCATCATGTTGCGCGGAAGGGGGTTGCTGGTCGGATTTTGTGGGCTGTTTCGCCACTTGAGGGCCATCGGGTTTTGAGGAATCGGCTTGGTGGGCGTTGGGTTGCTGAGCCACTGGTGCTTTTGTCTCAGGCTTTCCCAGAGCTTGTTGCTCTTGATTTTTCTGCTCCTCGACTTTCTTATCCTGGGATAACTTCTCCTTCTGCTTCTGCTCTTCCTGTTTTCTACTCTCGTCTGCCTTCTTTTTTGCCTCTACTATGCCTTTTTTGTTGACTGGAATCCATTCTAGTTTGTCTTCGTCGAAATGGTGACTGCTCATTGTTAGAAATCAATTGTAAAAATATAATTAAAAGACTTACCCCTCGAAACTGGTCTGGGTCAAGGCTTTCTGTTTGTACTCGGCCTCGAGAACCTCCTTGTATGCAAATGGTATTTTTGCAGGTGTGCCTTCAAAAAATGTCTCTCGCAGAGGGTAAATATAAGTATCCTGTGGATTATCAGCATGTATCCCTTATATTCGTGGCCTGTCTGCGTACCCTATATTCGTGTCCATCCTTACAACTCAACATACCTTCTCCAGAAGGGTGGGTAAAATTGTATCTCGCAGTCGTAATGTCGATAAATAATCCACTCGTAGTATCGACCCATCTCGCGTCAATCACATTCATCTTATCGCTCTGTTCTCGATTGGTATAATGGGGATTTATTTCCATCATGTAATCCCTTCCTTCAGGGATACGAGGCGTCTTGTAATGGAAGACGGTCATGTTGTAGTACGATGCGAGGTAGTGCATCGAAGACTCGGATACCTGGACATCGGAATCGGAATCCCAGGGTAGAATCTGCGAGTACTTAGTTACACATGGGGAAATTGAGGGCATCATGAGTCCTACCTTGCGATTCCACCACCACCCCAATAAAGTACCATGCATCAGCCATGTCTCCACACCAATGTCTGCCATTGTAGCCAAGTATGTCTGAATCAAATTCGAGAGTGCTTGTTTTCGTTCTCGATATCCTAATTGGTGATCGGCAAACCTGTTGCCAAGTCAGTCGCGGGCATGGGGTTCCGAGGAATCGATCTGCTTACCGGCCATCATAATGTGGATGGAATCTGGAGTGCATAAACTGTCAGCACTTTATATCCAAATCCTTTGCGGTAAAATGCCAAGTCAATACGTACACGCTTTCATCTGTAGAGAACGTTTGTTAGCATGATAGATCGAGACTAAACGGGAGGAACCGATCGTGCGTGCAAGCGATTGCTACATATCCCCGCTCCCTGTGAAAGCGAAAGCGACTTACGGAAATATTTGTCCTTGGGATCTCCTCCCCGGCCACTCATATCCTTGTGCATTTTGGTTCGGACGCTGAGGAAATCAGCATCGCGTTTCTCAATCGCAATTGCAGATGCTACGGTGAGCACCGCAGGCAGTGAGAGCAGCCATGAAAGGCGCATCGTGAGTATTTTCGAGGTTGGAGAATGGGAAAGCTGGGCTGACGATAGCGACCAGACCGGTTAGTTGTTGGCAGGTGGATCTCCAGGTACAAGTGGCAGTACTTTAAATCATGTATTCGTAAAGTTTCTCGTCAAGGTCGTGAGTTGCTGGCAGAATGAAATCGTGGTAAGAGGTGTTGATGGTCTTCTGGGGGAAGATGGGGTCGAAGGAGGTCAGGAAGGAGAAATGAAGGTACTGAGTGGTATGTATATGAGGGTCGTATATGACCTGTCAGCCGTTGGAAAGTTGAAGCAGGGTTGGTTGGTTGGTTGTTGGTTGGTTCCTTGATTGGTCGGGTCTTTTCTCGGATTGGCGGGTACAGTAGCCAGTCAGGATATTCGTCGCAGCTTAAGGTGTTACAAGCCCGCAGGAACTATCGGAGGAAAGACGAATGCGAAGTAGATTTACTTACTCCGTACTCTATGGATGCATACGCGGATATACTATTATTATTGTATGCAGTCTCCACCCCTCTCTCCACGCACGACTCCACGCAGAACCCATCCCAGTCTTGTTTAGGCGCTAGTCCTGCTCTGCTGTTGCTCCTGCTGTTTGACGGCAGCACGCGAGCAAACCAAGCACTTTGGCAACCAGAGTCGGCCCAAGAAATTGAAACAAGTAACAAACGGAAGCAATAGGCAATGATCAACGTGCCACGGTATGACGGGGAATGCAAGGAGTGGGTTTTTGATAGGCCGGCCCATCTCAGCTCTAGATTCTTGGCCGCGCGGAGGTCTGGGAATAGCAGCTCCGAGTTGTACAAGGGTACGGTACATCGATGTACTGCAGGCGAAGCACAGCAGGCCATGTACAGCAGGCGGCTATCCGAGTACTGCGCCATTGGAGTACCTAGATAGTATGACCTCGAAACACAGTAGAGTGACCTCGAATATAATATGATAAATAACTCTACAATACTATACTCTGTACCCCTTGTCTCATCCCATGCAGCTCATCCCTAGTTGTGACGCGTCACCACTCACATTCACTCACAATTACCCGACCCGCTGCATTAAGCTTTTTCACAACGGGGACTGATGGCCTTGGCAAAAGCTTGGTATGCGCCTTGACACCCGCTACCTCGTACGAATACAATAGTCTACTACCGTACTTGTATTGAAACTGAAATTGAAATCCTTCAGGAACCGACTCTACAGCTAGGTAGTGAAAAAGTAGTCAGCATTCGAGGCCGCAAGTGGCCCACTAGGTACTATCTCAAGTTCACAACCTTCTCCATCAAGTTTGGCTTAAAAGGCTTGGTGTAGAAGCGTGCGTCAACTTTCAAGCGTGAGAGAAAAAGGAGTCTTTCAAAACCCAGCTATAAAACTGTTCTTAATGGATGATTGCTTCCGCCTTTGGCCCGCCATGCCGGAAGTATGTGGAATGCAGGTAGAGACTTATCATAAGGAATCTACAAGAAGAAGATACGCATACGACACCTGACCAGCACACACTAAAATCAACTTGAGACGCAGATCCTCGTCATGCTTTTCCGCGTCCTTTCTGCAACTTCTACACACAGCATCAAACAGTCCGATATCTATTCTTGTACTTCCCCGCGTTCACCCAAAGAAAAAGAACGATGTATCGGTATCGCAGATCCCGAGTTTGGGTTTCATAAATGCGGTGAGGAATTAGCTGGATTTTTTCAGAATTTTGATATTCATTCTTCCCAAGTTTCCCATCCCCATCTTTAACCATTTTTGGCGTTTGAAGAGTCTCGTCCAGCGAGCCACTCGGCCTGGTGCACCCACGCTTGCTGCGGGCGCTCTCCTGAAGAGCCCATGATGCGACGATGCCCAGCCAGCACGTTGAATTTCACAGCCAAGCTTGGTATCAAAGTTCTGCCTGAGTATCTTAAACCTAAAGTAATTTCTACATTCAAGCTTTTATTTCCAAGTTCTGCTTGATGTATTTCTTCACCTGGTATATTCCAAGACCCTTGAAAATCAGACAGATTCATATCTGCAGACCAACTAAAACCCCTTGATGAATAGGGGCCGCGAGCATAAGCCTACTTATTAACACTGAAGGATTGAACGATGCAAGTTCGAGCAATTCCTTATTAATCCAATTCAAGTCTTCACTCAAAATTCGCGTTTAATTGACATTGACCTTCGAAAACACCTCGCCACAGAACACGAGTGGAGTTCCCCTGAAGCGATTCAATCCGATTGGCTGATGACCTTACGATCCTCTTTTGAACGTCAGAAAACTCGACATCAAGCGTCGTCCTTTCTCAATGTACTCGGAGGGTGTTAGTTGGGTCTTACGATGGAAAAGAGGGGAAGAAACCGTGGGAGGAATCAAAGGGCTTGTACGGGTTGTCGCCAAGTCAAGGTACTTTCTCCACCAATTTAAATGTCCTTCACTAACGCCCCGAAGCTTCGATGTGATGGCGCGCAGACTTTCCCAGCGGCTTGTTCACGGTGTCAGAAAAACAATGTTCAATGCCGGACAGATCCAGGTTTCAAGCGGATGCCCGCACGGAACGCTATCAGACGGTTGGACGAAGTCACGACCCAGTTGAATGATGCCCAGGCCAGTTTTGCAACAAGGCTCCCAAATGCATTCCCTGAAAACTCAGCTCATACAAAAGCTTTGCCACTCTCTCAGAACCCATGTCAAGCTACAGAGCTTATGCACGACACCCATGGATGTTTACCGTCCTTTTACCCGCTGGATGATTTGCCAGACCTCCCATGCCTAGGTCAGGTCATCTTGGAGAGCATGCAAACGCAAAGTTTGTTCAAACAGTGAGTCTGACCCCCCGTTTCCCCCAACAAGCTGAAAGATAATAGCTTCGGATTGAATTATTATCGGCATTGTCCGATCTTGAATACTGAAGTGTCGGTCAAAGAACTACATCAGACTTCACCCGTTTTGTTCTGGACTATTATTATGATTGCTTGTCGATGCCATGTTTCGCTCTCTTATCTATATGATTCGCTCTTGGGGCCTTATCGAGGTCTACTTGGGAGAATATTGGTCGATCCTATACACTCTATTGAATCCATACAAGCCATTGCCCTGCGGTGTTTCTGGCCTCTGTCCGTTGAGCGACAAGTTGATGATCCCAGTTGGAATTATTGTGGGGTTATGACCCATGCAGCGATGAAAATGGGACTCCACAAGGCGCATAGGGGCTCTCAGGAAACCGCTCCAAGCAGCACCTTGGGTATCAGGAGATTGGCATGGATTGCCTGTGTCCAAGCCAGTTGCATGTAAGTCTTGCATCTTACTCTGCAGGACTCGTACTGATGTTTCAAAGCAATGGTTGGACTTCAGGTGTAACCGTAGCCGCCGAGGTGCTAAGGCAATTTACCACAGCACCCTCACTACCTACAAGATTTGAAAAGGAGTTTGCTCTCAAGGTACAGATTATGCAAAAGACTGCGGATTCATGTTCGACCCTCACAAGTCTCCGCGACAATTTGCATTCGTGGGCTTTTGTTCAGAGCCAGTGCAGAGACCTAGACACTCTCCGTGATACATATGGCAACGAAGAACTTTGGACAGTAGAGATGGATGTCCTCACTTTTGGAGGACAGCTTCGCCTGTACATGCTTCAGCTTGAGCGAGGGGAAAGGTTGCAGAATGTTTCACAAGCCGTAGGTGATCGGGACAATGCCTCTTCCCAGCTGAGCTTTATCAATCTCGCATATATGACCGCAACCCAGTCAGTCCACTCGTTCTCAACCATGCTTGAAGTTGCAAAAAGATATGACAACACCGACACTCGATCTCAACGACATTTCCCCAAATACTATTTTGGATTGCTATTGCTTGCGATGGCTTTCTTGTTCAAAGTGAAAGTGTTCCATTCACAGGAAGTCACATCAAGTCAGAACCATACTGATGCAAGTCTTCGTGCAGTGTACGAAATTCTCTCTTCGTGGTCTGGGGGTGAACTAGACGAGCCTGGCAGGGCAATTCGTCTCATGGACGTTCTTGCGCAGAATGAGAAAGAATTAGAGTCGAGATTGAAAGACTCCACCTCCGAGGGCCGACAGGGTCTTACAGTCTTGGACAATTTAATCTCCACTGCGAAGACCATTCGAGAGAGCACGCAAACGGCTACAGAAATAACAAGCAACGACAACCGAATGGTCAACCCTGTTCCGGGACTCGATACTGATCTGGGCCTTATTGAAGGATGGCAAGACTCGCTGCTGGACTGGAATTTTCCCTGGGGGCTTGATCCACCATGGGTTGACCCGTATGACTTTAATATCGGAACTATTTGATTCTTTTCGGTCTCTCCTAGTTACCTCTCGTTGTACAAATATCAGTACTGCTGTTCTGAACTTTTAGAGAGAGGTTGTCATTGCCACGCCAGGATGTGAAAATTCCGAGCCATTTTCACGAGTCCTCGCTTCTGAGACTTTGGAACATTTTCTATGCATGCTGAGATCTTCAACTTATATGAGGCAGGCATAGCTCATCTGACTAAGTTCACCGAATAATGTTAGTACAGAGTTGTGCTCAAAGCAAGGGTCGATGCAGTGCATAAGTGATGTCCCCCGCTTCCACTTTTTTGCAAGAATCTTACTATACTAGAACCGGCAAGTTCAGAACGGGGTGTGGAAAAGGAGAGCATAGCATACTATAGTTCCAGGCCTGACATTATTCTCATGCGAGCGGGTTTGTAGGGCAGCGATTTGCGAATTTCACTCGCTAAGCGGGGTCTTCCGATTGGCCTCCCCCCTGACAAGCTCTTGACTATAGGTCAACAACTGCTGTTTATACGGAGGTTGAAGCGTTTTATCTTCAACGTACCTTTCTATCTAGTGTCAAGCTTGCCTGGGCAATTTCCTATATAACACGAAGTCCCCGCCACTGATCAAGCATTGACTACTTTACTAAAAGCTTTTGCAACGCACATTCAGAATCAGTTTTGATCACCTCACACATCTCTCCCAAATTTGTTCCAGACACAGCATGGAACCCGCGCTGACTATCTCCAAGGTTTATGATGAGAGAAGTCTCTCTTTGCAGCCTAATCCCAGAACAGCTCAGCTAGATCCACTATGCCACATCCTAACTCCGATCGGCATGCTTGGATATGGCTTCGACGAAGCCCTCACACACCAAGCCTTACGAGATCTCAAAAATAGCAACGTACCAACAGCCTTGATCCTCGACTCCGGATCCACCGATTCTGGGCCTGCCAAACTAGCTCTGGGAGTCATGACTAGCCCAAGAAGTTCCTACGAGCGCGATTTCACCAAGTTATTGAGACTTGCGAATACTTTTCATGTGCCGTTGCTGATCTCTTCTGCGGGAGGAGATGGAAGTGATGCTCACGTTGATGAGTTTGTGGATATTGTGAGGGAGATTTGTGATAAGGGAAACGAGTGAGTGCTGTCTCAAGTATGAAAAGACACTTGCTAACGACTCAAGCTCTTACCAATTTAAGACTTTGGCCATCTATAGCAATGTCTCCAAAGCAAAAGTATTCCACAGTCTCCATGCAGGCGAAGTCGCAGGCTGCAGCGCATCTGTTCCCGAGCTGACAGCTTCTGATATTGAGGATGCAGCGACAATCGTGGCTCAGATGGGCCCAGAGCCTTTTGTTCAGGCCATGGAGGCTGAACCTGATTTCGATATCATCATCGGTGGTCGAGCATACGATCCGAGTCCCTATGTAGCGTTTTGTATCTTCCAGGCTGAGAAAGTGCTGGCGGCTTCGGGTAAGACTTTGACTGCTGAACAGCTGGGTGGCTTTACTCATATGGGGAAGATTATGGAATGTGGTGCTTTGTGTGCTACTCCTAAGAGTGCTTCAGCTATGGCTACGGTATATCAAGATGGGACGTTCGATATCAAACCACTTAATGCGGATGCTCGCTGTACGCCAGTTTCCGTGGCAGCTCGTAAGTGGTCAACCTGTCCATTCTGGTCAAGAAGATTTGGGAGTTGAGAGCTTCTCTTCCCCCTAAACTTGCTTCCTCTTACTCCGAAGTTGGTTTAGATTTGTTTTCAAAGAAGCAATACTAACTCCAGTTTCTTCAAGATACGCTATACGAAAAATCTCGTCCAGACATCCTCTCCGGTCCGGGAGGAAATCTCAACCTCACACACTCCTTGTACGCCCAACTACCCGATCAAAGAACCGTCCGCGTCTACGGCGCGACATTCCAGTCCTCCCGCAGCATAAACCTTCCGTACACAGTCAAGCTCGAAGCAGCAAAAATAGTCGGCCACCGCACAATCTTCATGGGCGGCATCCGAGACCCCATCCTCATTTCCCAAATATCATCCTTCCAATCCCGCATCCAAGAATACGTAACCACCCAAAACCCACCCCCTTCTTCTCCATCAAGCGGCGAGTTCTGGAAGCTGGGCTTCCATACTTACGGCGCGAATGGCATCATGGGTGCCTTGGAACCGGGAGATTCAACATACCAGCCACGGGAAGTCTTTATTGTTGGTGAGGCTTTGGCGAGTAGTCAGAAGCTTGCAACTTCTATTGCGGCTACGGCGAGGATCGCTGCTGTTCATGGCGCGTATCCGGGACAGCGGGGTACTGGGGGGAATTTTGCAATGGGTGTGGGTGGGAAGCTCGAGGTCGGAATGGGGCCTTGTGCAGAATTCTGCATCTATCATCTCATCCCACTGCGTGTTGAAGAGGAAGGCGCGAAGAGAATCGGCAGTAGTGTGATGATGGAGAGCGAGTCAACTCTTCCGTTGTTTTCGTGGAAGATGAGTATCATTGGAAAAGGAGATTTTACTGTTGCTCCCGAGCCACCGGTCCCTTCCTCAGCAACTGCGCTGGATCTTCCTCGGCAAAATCCCAGGCCCAGCCAGCCGTCAACTCTAAACCTCACATCCCCGCGAACACTCATGGACATCGCGCCCATCATCCGCTCCAAGAACTCCGGTCCCTATGAAATAACACTCGACGTTGTCTTCTCCTCCCCAGCAGTCTACAACATCATAAAAGGCGCCTCGTTACTCACACCCACGACACTAGCACGCATATATCATCTGAAAGAGGAGGATATTATATGGTGTGGATTTTTTGACCAGGCCATGGCGTGGAAATGTACGATTCCCAGACGAGGAGATGATGGGGAGAGGAAGATAGCGGGGGGTTTTATGGAGACTGATGTACATGCTAGTCAGCAGTATGCAGGACTGCTGGGCTTGGAGCTTGGGGATGAGGTGAGGGGGGAGATTAGGGGGTTGGGGATTGTTGGGTGATGGGGAGGAGAGGGTGTGAGAGTTTTGTCTTGCTGATTGTTAATATTCAGGAGATGGAGATGGAGATGGAGATTCCGCGACGAGGGATTTTGAGTATGGGCTGGAGAGTCATAGGGAAAATATACACAAAAACTTCCACCAAGCACTCCAGAAGCACTGGCTATTCCAGGTGCTCAACCTCAACTAACTTGGGTACTGTGCAGAGTTTCACACATCATCTCTGTGACGCCGATAGCGAGTGCTTAGCATCCGACCCGCAAGCCATAGCGAGCCCCTGAAAGCGGGAATGGAGCTTACTCAATGTCTACTCTTCTACAGCACGAGGTGGCATGCTTCTAACCCCTCACGATAGGTTTACCTAAACCCCACGCTTTCATAAAAAAGAGTTCACTTTCACGCCGTGACTTGAACGTAGGAGAAGAGCTGCAGTATCTAGGTACCCTACGACTGACTCTACATATATTTCCAATGGCCTACAAAATCTGCGAGAGGAAGCTGCGGGATAAGTGAAAATGTAGTTCAGTTTGGCAACTACTTGTCCTTATAGCGTACTGTAAGAAGGAGGAAGGTGGACGGACGTAGACACAATATCCACCCACGCATAAAAGTAAATCAGACCCCCGAATTCAATCAAGAGTGAATGCTAGATAGCGTCCGTACCACAATAGCTAGCGCTTTGCTGAAGAAATGCAGTATGTTTTGAAACTTGGAAGTCTGCGTGCATGTATTGCTAGGATTCTGTAAAGTATAAGTACAAGTAAATTTAAGCTTCATTTCGTTCTTAATGCTATTCGAGATAACGATGCGTATATCATGCAGCTTTGCTATAGCCTATAGGAACCATGTGATTATTTCAGATACAGTAGATAAGGTACCGTAGATACACAACTCTAAAGCGCACCGTTAATAGCGCCTCCTCACTCACCCTCAACGGAGGTAATTTATTTTCAAAAAGTATAAATAAGTTGGCAACCATCTAGACTGATCCACGAACTCAACAATTGCACAATTCTCTCTGCCCCATCCTTGCATTCTAAACCCGCATACGGAGTACGATACGAAGGTATGTATGTAGCGGTATGCATGCATGCATCCAAGTCTATCTATCCATCGCTCCATAGATCCAAATAAACCAGACGTTAAAAAAAGCCATCTCCCCGCTTTGCAAGACTACCTACCGGTACTATACTCGCATGGAAGTAAATATCTATCACATGAAAGACATGCCAAGGCGCACCTCGGAGGAAATTTTACTTACATGGGCTGCATAAGTGGCGGGCACGGCAGGAGGGGAAAAGGAGAGGAGAGGAGAGCTACTGGATCAAGTTGCATTGTTAAACGGCCGCGCTAAGTAAACTCGTTTTCGTACGTTATATGCCACGCCACTCGTGCAGAATCAATGCAGACGTGTTGCATTTGCATTCCGAATGTAGTTTTCCCTTTCGAGATAGCCTTACATGGATAAGATAACATGGCATGTACTTCGTAGTTTGTTTCACGATTTCAGCGAAAGTCTTTGTTTATCGCGAGGTATTTTTTATCGTAGTCTGTATTGGTATTATTGGGTGGAGAGAAGTTGATTGATTGGATTTTCCCCAGTTCCTGTCACGGGCCCGGTCCTTGCCCGGATATTACAATAATGCGGAGGGACGTACGGCGTAAAATTGTTTTGGGCCCTAAAGGGTATCGGCTTAATTTCTGTAGAGACCATCAGCCCCCGTGGCTGAGAATCTGCACGGGCCTCAGACTGTTTGGCCAATCAAGAGGCTAGGGATAGTACTGCGTGATTTTCTTAGATCTAGCACATTACTACTAGTATAAATCATCAACTAAATCACCCACCTACCACATACCTAGGTACCTAGATAACGTGGAGCTCGAATTAGTTTTACGCCGCACCGAGGACCTGTGTTGAGTTTTCTTGGGTCCTTATTAAGCTCCTCATCATTTACGCCGTCGCCGTGTACTATATCTGCATGACACCAACCGTAACTGGACCCTTGACCCCTGAATCCAACGCCCCTCATCCACACCGTTATCGCCACATACAGTACTGTACAGTAGCTTCTGCACGCCCAACGCCTACGCGCACGGGCATATAGTACGGAGGAGGCTTTCCTTGGTCTCCTAGATTCCAAAAGCCCATCGGAAAGGTTAATTGATTAAATCTGATGAGCTGGTCAGGGATGTCCTGATGGGAAAGCGAAAGCAAGCAAGGCCTAGATCGTAGATTGACGTGCGGAGGTACCTTATCTGCTCCTCCGTGAGGTGTGGCTACAGGGGAGGGGGCATGGGTATGGTAGAGGTAGCCAGGACCGGCATGCTGGGATAGATAGGCGTGGTGTAGGTTTGTGAGGCTTGGTGGGGTGAGGTTCAGATAGTTGATCGTTAAACTTCCGAGGTATATTGTGTTCATGGCATTGTAGTGAGTAGAGGATCCGGAACATGACGAGCAAGTCTATAATCCTCACGTATTCAATTTCTCTGCGGAGACTTTTTGGACCTGCAAGAAACTCGTAGAGAAGTGTTGATGAATGATGTTCCTTTGAGCTCTATCGAACCTCTTCTATATAAACAATCAAATGCTAATACGCCCCGTGTATGCAACCCATATATACTTATTTTCCCGGTTTGGGAAGCGCCTGTCTGTACAGCCATGCCGAGAATCTAACACTCGGTTCATCAATCGTCTTCGTAACCAACTCTGCAAGCCAAAGTGTAAGTGGCAAGAGGATTAAATGCGGAAGCCAAAACGCCAGGTCAAAACCAAACGGCCCCGCTTTGGACAATGGAAGTGCATTGATCCATTCAGGGATGCCGATGGTATGAGTCTCCCGTGCGTACCCCGTCGCTGAATAAAACCTGTTTCCCACTATCCAAAGCACCGGGCCATGTACCATGTAAAAAGAGAAGGAAATGCGGCCGAGGTGCTGGTTGAACCGATGTTCGAAGAAGCTTTTGAGCCACGATATACGTGGGATTGATACCACGAGCAAAGTTGCAGCCCAGAAGAGGTAAAACCACTTGTAGTCGAATACAGCTTGGGGCTTCAAGAATGATAGGTAATACCATCCAGGGGTTTCTCGCAGAACCTGGACGTCGGAGGAAGGAGAAGGGACGCCGCCCAGGTACATACTGACGAGAAAGAGCACATAGTATATAGGTGTTTTGAATGGCTCCAGCAGTGCAAAAAAGCTGGGCAAATCATCGTTTTCGGCGAGCATATCCAAATCGTAGAGGAGCATGCCTGACATGAACATGGAGCCGAACCAGCCATCTGCGATATATAGGAAGTATATGATGAGCACAACCTCACCCAAGAGTCGCATATTTCTCCTGCACCTCGAAAAGGCCATGAGCGCGGTATAGATGATAAGTGAGCCTCTGAACTCGACTGGGATGGACCATAAATGGAAGTTGTAACTGAAAGTGACTTCGCCGCCTGTCCTAAACACGAAACTGAAGTTCTTGAACTCGCAATACCAGGTCCAAAGCTCCTCCCTCCAATTCCGCTGGTGTATAGCATCTTCGGTCCAGAGTCCAAATGCATGCCACGAAGTCATGTATAAGAATGTTGTAATCATGATGGGCAGATGCAATCGTATATAACGCCGGAACAGGGCAGAAGCCAAGTTGTCTCCGAGCTTCAGATAGTCGCCAGCGTGTATCAAGCTCAACGGTTTCGCGGACAAAACGTAGCCCGAGATGACAAAAAACACCGTGACTGCAAAGTGGCCACCATTGAAAAAGGTCCGTATCCCAGGGAAGGTGACAAAGTAATACTGGTTGTCGTAACCCCAACCATTGTCTAGAATTTTGTCACCATGAGTTGGGTCGCGCGCCCACAATTGATGATGATGCCAGTACACCAGAAAGGCTGCAAATCCCCGTAGACCGTCGAGATAGGCTGTACGTCGGAGGTTCTGTTTACGCGGGGATGCTGCTCTTTTGAAGAATGAGGGTCGGAAGAAGTCCATGTTCCACTTTGAAGCTGTCGCGTGTTGCCATTGAGTCGGCTTTGAATCCGTCTCGACGTCCTCGAGGTATCCCTTCTCCAACGAGCTGCTGTCTCTTCCACGGGAGGCCATTAGGGGCTGCGGTTGTAGACTGCGACAACGATCATGAGGACTTTCGTCGACTCGGTGGTGGGTAGTGGAGAGGGAGCAAGTGTCTGAGGTCCGAATAACCAAAAATGATGCTCAAAAATGGACACGAAGACGAAGAAAACAGAAAAAGAAAGCGAATTTAATGGGTACCTAAGCTCTCTCTGGACATTTAGCTACGTAATCAGGGACAAGATTATTTTGTCTGGCACATGCACATGTCTCGATTCCGGAGTAGCTCTCTGTCGGCACAACGGGCACGCCCACCTCCACCAACAAATCGCATGCGGGGAAGCGGGGCTCGCTATTTGATCTCGGCCCACGACTACTGGATCAGGAACGCCTCTCGAGCTAGACAGGCACCCCTTGTCCGTACCCTTGACCCTGCCCTGCCCTCCACCCATCATTTTCTGCTTATCTCCGCATCTTGTTTGTTCATGACGGAGGGGCAAAAGCAGGCCGGCGTGTTTCAAGAACAAGAATAACAAGATTCGCAGCGCGCCGTTGAACTTTGGATAAAGCTTGATAAAGCTTAATTGGACGAGAGCCGCAGGGACTGAGTGAGGGAGGGAACCCGAGGCTGATTTTAGCTTGACGGCGGGGGCGGGCAGAGAAAACGGTTGGAGGCGTCGGGTGGGTGGGGTACACGAGCCCGCGGGTTAACTTGTCACTTTTTGGGAGTCTGGCGTGGGAGGAGTAGATCCAAGCCTTACTCTATACGGAACAGTACGAGTACTTAGGTAAACTTCCTTTTGCAATTTGGCATTGCTGGAAGGAAGGAAGGTAGCGCAGGTGACTGATCAGAAGAAATTAAAGAAGATGAGATACGCCTTGCCAATTCACTTGTACATTACAATGTTCCTGGCGGCACTATCGCGAATATTGAAGAGTTTACAAGTTTCTCTCAATTCGTAAAGTACCTTACGGAGGTAGGTGGGGGACATCCGATCAGTCTCTGCGATAAAGCAGACTTTGCCCCGTGTTACACCCCGCAAGCCTCAATATTGAATACGGAGTACCCCGGACATGCCCTAGTGGGAAGGTACGTTTACTCACTAAACCAATGGCACTGTCACTAGACCTCGGACCACGACCTCAACCAAGTTATTCCCAGCCACTAGTCCGTACTTGTTCCATGTGCATTGCGGGAGCGCTGCACATGTGTGTTCCTGCCAGGAACTTCCTAGTAAACGCCGCTATTGACATGGGCACCCCCTCTCTCACGTTGATCGCTTACGGAGGTGCACGTCCACGTCGTCTTCCTCGGGGAATCATGTGCTTTCCAATGACGGTGCTACGAGGTACCCATATAGTGATCAGCATGGCAGCATGGAATGGAATCCCACCCCGCAGCGCGGCCTGATAGCTCCAAGCTGTCCAACCTTGCAGTAAAACCTTGACATTCCTTCTCTTTGCCATCGTTGCTGCATTTTCACTCGTTTATACTCCGACAAGTCATGACAGACGTCAACGCCATGATTGCGAAAGTTCTGGGACGCTTACCTACCAAGGTCTTGCGAAGGGCCCTGCCAGTATACATCGCTTGCGTATGTCTGGTCCTCTTTCTTTGGAATCTCGACTCGTTTGGCTCTGCTGGATCTTCAGAGTCTTCAGATTATGGCAGCCTGCTGAAGCGTGAATTGTCTCACTTCACAACACGCAAAGCAATAGACCACATCCCGAAGAAGATATGGCAGACATGGAAGGTAGATCCATTGGGTTTCGAGGAGAGAGACTTGGCCGTTGCCAGGACTTGGACACAGAAGAACCCGGGCCACAGGTACGAGGTTCTGACAGACAGCAATGATCTGTACTACGTCGAGACACACTTTGGTCCTACTGGTTTCAATCGGCCCGATATTGTATACATGTATCGTTCGCTCACGCTGAAGATTATCAAGGCGGACCTGTTGCGATATTTGATCATGTATGTTGACGGAGGATTATATGCCGACATTGATGTGGAATCGCTCCGTCCCATTGATCGCTATATTCCCGACCGGTACCATGAAAGGGATATTGACATGGTCATCGGGATCGAGATCGATCAGCCAGAGTTCAAGAATCATCCTGTACTCGGCAAGAAGTCCGAGTCATTTTGCCAGTGGACATTCATGTGCAAACCTGGCCTTCCTGTCATGCTGAGACTCATTGATGATATCGTCAAGTGGCTCAACGAGGTTTCAAAAAAACAGAAAGTCCCAGTAGGAGAGATCGTGCTTGACTTTGACGAGGTAATCAGCGGGACTGGACCTTCAGCTTTCACCGGGGCAGTTTTGGCAGAAATGAGCGTGAAAGCCGGGAGAAGTGTAACGTGGAAAGACTTCCACCAGCTGAGCGAATCGAAGCTTCTCGGCGGTGTCTTAGTACTCACTGTCGAGGCGTTCGCTGCAGGTCAAGGCCACTCGGACTCTGGAAATCACAATGCAAGGACGGCCCTTGTCAAGCATCGTTATCATGCTTCTGGATGGCCGACTACTCATCATCGATACAAGCACCCAGTATTCGGCGAGGTGGAAAAGTGCAACTGGGATGCCGAGTGTGTCAAAATCTGGGATTACAGCATGGCGGCTTTCGAGCAGCTTTCTCCAGAGGAGCAGGCCAAGCAGACCAAAGACAAGGAGATTGCCGATGCCGCGGAAGCAGAGAAAGAGGAGCAGCTAAAGAAATTGGGGGCTATGGAAATGCTAGCTGAAGCCGAGAAAGCTGCTAACTTGGAGAAACTCGGTCAATGGGAGAAAGAGCAAGCCAAGTTGAAAGCAGACGAAATCGTGAAGAAGGTAGACACGGAAAAGGCAGGGAAGGGGGAAAAAAAGGAGACAGATGGAGTTAAAGAAGCCAGTACTGAGGCCGAAGGGGAAGGGGGTGCGAAGAAGGAAGAGGAAGCCATCCCGACGAAGGAGAAAGCAGCTACAGGTCCCGACTCTGTTGGAAAGGAGGTGGTGAAGGCTCCCGTCCAACAACCAATGGAAGTGGTGTGAAGAACGACATGATCATATCTACGAATCGGACGAATACGAGCACAAATCATAGAGAAGACATTTTTGTTTGGGGATTAGACAAGAACTGGGGTATATATGCCATGAATGGGAGCTGGCGGACGGATCAACCTACACGAGTAGAATCGTGCCTTGGTGTAGCCACGCGCTATTGGATTTCATGTCTCGGCGTCAAGGGGCATTTACAGGCGTCAATATACCTCTTGGAATGAGGTACTTAATATAGAGACTTGTTTATAGAACGGTAGCTCACGATATATGAATTGATTGATAAGACTCAAAAGTGACTTTTCCGGAACGCGCTTTGTATTGCTTGAACATGAACTGCCCATTGCTCGATGCGGGTTCCCGTTGCTGCAACATGGGACGTGTCACAAAGCCACTCGGGCCGGAATCCTTTGGGATAACGAAATGCACGACTGTCTCTATGCTGAGGTTTCAGCTTCTGGCATCATTCTCTCATATACGCACTTGCATCTGGCGCAGTACACGCACCGCAGTAGGATGCGGAGATGGCTTCATCACGCTGGTCTTTACTTGATCGCTGAGAGTATCACGGCTGAGACTTCGACTTGGCTGGGAACAGAGACACTACACGGCCGATAAGCAGTGTTTGCTGACTTCCCAATTCGATGCGAGACAACTGGGCATATACGTGGGGGCGGAAAGGGAGCGATGACGCAGATACTCATCTACAGTGCTGTAACAAAAGGAAGATCCAGTCGTTTGAATAAAATAATTATGATAGGAGAGCAACTTCAGCTATGGGAATCAATTGTTAGCTCATTGACGTACCGGTAATCGTTTGTTCTATTTGTGACATACTGTGCAGTATCATCGGGTGAGGGGTTGCCAAGTCTCAATGCGGTGCAGCTATTCGGAACATTGAAAAGCGTCTCTACCCATACCCATGGCAGGAGTTAATGATGTGAAGCTCTTGAGAATCGAGACGTGGATTGTCGTGAATATATTGAACATTCAGCTCTCTCAGAAATGCCAAATTCTCTTTGAGGTTCAACATGCCACTCTTTCTTACTGTAGCTCATCCCAGCAAACTCTAAAGACCCCACCATTGATAGAGGAAAATCTCGACTCCTCGATCTTTCACAGACTTGTACATACCCTTCAATTATCTTCAAATTTCTACTCTCGGCCTTCTGAACATTCCACAAAGTACGAAAAGAACCGTCGCGTCTTCGGGAAAATGCAGCGTTTAAGTAGCACACAACAGTCATCCGATCCAGGTAGGAACCTGCGCCAGTCGAGGCAAAGGACCGGTGGCCACTCCTCAGTCTTTCGAGCACTATTCACCCTTTCCCAGGTGAATGGAAATGGTGCTCCAGACTGAGACGAGTGGCCTGAGATTATACGGTTACACTTGATCAGGATAATGCCTGCGAAAGAATCTTGCTTCCCCTAGACTCCTAGACTCCCTTCCTGTGATGAATTTCTCATCCACGTTTTGGAAACTAATTGCCGCACAGGATGTCTGCCAGCGACGAGATAGCTGATGTGGAGAAGAGAGTCGATACCTCTCAGACGGAACATAACCCTCTGCCTGATTCCCCGCATGGACCGGCTGCTCACGGGCATGCGCTGGACCATGATGCCAATCTCGACGACGATGAAGTCAGTCCACCGAGCAAATACCTTTCTTGGGCATATCGACTTGAGAATCTCCTGGGCTTTGAGGCGCGGGGCATAGGCCATGTCAAGAAGAAAGAGCAGACTGAAAAGACTACCCTCGGCTTCTTGCAGATTGTGATGATGTGGCTCTCGATCAACACGGCGGCACAAAACATAACCCTTGCCAGTATCGGACAGAGTGCTTTTGGCTTGGGTTTCCTCGATTCTGTATTGTGCAGTGTGCTGGGAGGAATAGTCGGTACCATTCCCGTTGCATATACCGCTGGTTGGGGTCCATGGAGTGGCAACAGAACCTTGGTATGTTTCGTTTCTCCTGTGATGGGATTGCGGGTGTTGATAACCACATTGCTAACTATGGCTTAGATATGCGCGCGCTTTTCTATGGGCTGGTGGCCTGTAAAACTGTGTGTATTGCTCAATCTAGTGATTCTCATTGGCTATACTATGGTGCGTTATATGCTGCCTCTGGTTTAGCGTTTTCTTCTGAGCCGAGCTCAGAGTGAACCTTAGCAATTGTCAAGGGAGCTCGACTCTTCAGCTCTTCAATTCTTGTTGGAACTATACTAACCCACGTATAGATAGATGCTGTGGTTGCCGGGCAGATCCTCTCTGCAGTGTCCCCGAACGGGAGTCTGACGGTCGCCGTGGGAATTGTTATTACAGCTGTAATAACCGCTGTAGTCACCACCTTTGGAATCAGGTTTTTTCATTACTATGAGAGGTAAGTGTCTCAATTCTCCAGTGATATCTTTGCTAATATGGCCAGATTCGCTTGGATCCCATCGATTACTGTATTCCTGATCCTTGCAGGCACTGCTGGGCCCCAGTTTGACACCGGTTCAAAGTCCACCGTGGAAGGCGCAACCCTCATTGGAAACCGACTCTCCTTTTTCTCAGTCTGTCTTTCCGCGGGAATCACGTATGCTCCTGCAGCTGCAGATTTCTTGGTCTACTGTGATCCCAAAATTGCAAGCCGCTGGAAAGTGTTTGCGGCTACAATGACCGGACTCAGCCTCTCGTTTACGTTTTGTTTCGTTATTGGTGCAGGTCTTTCTTCTGGCTTGGCAAACAATCCCGTATGGGAGGCTGCTGGTGCTGGAAGTGGCGCGCTTATTGTAGCAGGGTTTGATGGTTTAGGCGGCTTTGGGAAATTCTGCGCAGTGATAGCTGCCCTTGGACTGATTCCCAACATGGTCGCTCCCATTTATTCGTCTGGAATCGACTGGCAGATCCTGGGGCGTTACCCAGCCATGGTACCCAGGTTCATCTGGACTACATGGGGTGTTATCATCTTCACTGTCTGCGCTCTTGTCGGGAGGGACCATCTTTCTGAAATATTCACCAACTTTTTGGCTTTGATGGGATATTGTAAGTTACTTATCTGCTCACGATTCGCGACCGGTGCTGACAATATCTTAGGGGTTGTCTTCTGGATCGTCATTACTCTGGAAGAGGAATTTATCTTTCGCCGTCGCATGAAGCCCACCTTCGTTTGGAGCGATTGGGACAAGCCAGACAAGCTTCCAATTGGCTTGGCTGCACTGACAGCTTTCTGTGTTGGGTGGACAGGTGCTGTTCTTTGCATGGCTCAGGTCTACTTTATTGGCCCCATTGCCAAGCAAGTGGGCGACTACGGAGCGGACATGGGGAATTATGTTGGATTTGCCTGGACCGCTTTGGTATACCCACCTCTGAGATACTTGGAATTGAAAAAATTCGGGAGATAGATTCTCGGAGATGCAGGAGGGAGCGAGCCAACGGTTTCAGATAGTTGAAGGTGCTGCAGGAAGATAGGCCGTCGTAGCAGACGTGCGATTTGTGTGAATTCTTAGATTCAACACTCATGTTCAAACTCCACTCAAGTACATAGAAGGAATCTTAACCAGAAGAATGTTTATAGAGAATTGTACCACCAAGATACTATATCTATGCTCAATGACTCTCGAGCATTTTCACCTTTCTTGTGCCTCGTGCCTATCTACCTACCTGTCCATTCTATCATAACACTTCATCCTCTAAACCTACACCAAAACGCGAACTGAACGGCACAAAGTAACCTCGGGCTCCACATTGCGGAAAACCACAAGCACTGGAACGCTGGGGTAAGGAATGCGCGGAAGATGAAGGAAGATATGGTGATCGTATAGGTATCGGTATAACGACGTGGGGAGCGGGGGGGGGGGGGGTTGGTAGATGGGAGGGATTTGGGTTAGATTGTATGATGATCATTGTATGTTTCTAATCTAAAGACGAGGAGTGTTGAGGGTTATTGGAATATACGGAGTGGTTTGCATAAGAAGTCCACGACATGAAGCGCGAATGGTTTGTGTATAGGGCTTCGCTGACCATCTGCATTATCTATCTGCACACCTACTACGACGACATCTTTGCCATTCCTCCCGATCATCATCTGCTCTCCATTCTCTAGGGTTGATGCGTCGTATTTACCTACCTATAGAAAGTGTTTTCTAGCCTTACGGTCACACTGACATGCCCCGCGCTGATTTGCTGGGGGACTTGAAAACGATGTGTGGTTTTTGCGATGGAGGTATAGACTGTTAATGCTAGCAGCTCTGCACTGCAGTTTTGACTGGAGAGCAGGTGGGGAAGAGCTTTGATTCATTACTTTGTGTACGTAGGATAAAAAGCAAAGGCTCGACGGAATTTGAAATCCATGTCTTTAGTTTTTCCCCCACCTGTTCCAAACAGCAGAACAATTCCAACATCTGGAAAGCGCCTCATCGATAGTCCAATAATAACCACAAGAAACGGCAACAGAAAATATAGGCGTGCCCTTAACATCCAACAATGATGGAGAGGCGCGAACTTTCCTCTATGCTGGGTCCAGGGACTGATAATATGGCTTGGGGCTAGACCTAGCAAGACGCCGCAACTTGCCATGCCGGCTTTCATGGATTCGGAGCTTGATCCGAGAATGCCTTCTGCTAATGATTGAGCGAGCTGGTTTTTGTAGCCGGCAATACCGTTCCTCTGTGTTTGGGGTGTTCTTTGCTTCTCGGAAGTAGGTTTGGTATATACGTGCAGATTTCGTGGATGATGCCATCGAAGATGAAGCTGTATATTAAGACCAATGATTGGGTTTGGGGGATGTGGCTGTTGATGCTCGTGGATGTTGAGTTATATGCACGCTAAGGAGTAGATGTACCTAGGTATCCTACGAGTAGCCGCATCCGAAGAACGTGAGGGTGACACCTCTTCTCTTGAGTGTACGTGCAATAACGAAGGCGTGATGTATAACGACAGGAGGGTAGATCGTAGCTCTTGTGCGACTAGGCAAATGAGGCTCTTCGACACACTGACCCGATAAGTTGCATGAGACTAGCCCATATGTAACAAAAATAAGACAAGAATTTATTCCACCAACAGAACTGGATATAAAGGCATCTCACTTGCGAGCCCTCTGATCCCCATGATGTGATATTGCACATTCTGGATGCACGATACTACAGGGCATATGAACGTTTTTACGACTTCGAAGTGTTTCCAGATATGCAAAGTCCAATAGGGAATCGCTTGAACTTGCAAATAGGCGTACTGGTGACAAAACTATTTACTGTAGTTGTAGAACCAGATTAGAAGAAAGAAAGTGCTTAAATCCATGAATTATACGATTGTCCGACCCGTATCTGTGCTCCGACGAGATGCTCTAACGTCACAGCTCTTCAGAAGGCTAGAATTATATCAATCTCCGGCTACAATGCTACCGAAATAGCAATCTGGCTCCTCGAACAAAGGGTCACCCTGAAGTGAGTACGAGGAGTTTCGAAGAGCCGTTGCAACTTTTCGTTTCCCGGGGGTATCACAAACACGAATGAAAGATGGTCGATTCTGGGAAAGGTCCTCGAATTTTGTAATCACATGCGAAGAGTGATCATCTCAGCAAAGCCCAAATCCAGCCCATGCTTCCACCAGGTATGCTTTATTCCGACCGACTTCCCAGAGCAACCCAGACCGTAAACCGCAAATCTGGTCCAGTATTAGCGCATGGCCCCTCGCAGGTCCGGATCGAGGCTCATCGTACCAGAAGAAACTCCCAAATGTGCAAATTTAGCGCTGGCTGCTTCCAGTCCAAACGTTCTTCAACAGACCATCTCGCTGCGCCAATCGGTTCAAGGAATCGTCGCTCTCGCCCATTGCTCGTACGAAGCCACACAGTGCGTAGACTTGGCTCTCGCCTGTGAATCGGCCGTTCTCGTCAACCTTGCCGACGGAGATCTGGACAGAGGCGTGATCCTTGGCCTTGATGATGCGGTTGGTCGCGCTGCATTTGCGGGGGACGTAGCTGTGAAGAATCGAGTATTAGCCTTCTGAATGGGGGTATGAGCGTCGCATTGCTGATTTCGGGGAGCTTACAGGTCGACGAGTTCTCCCTTATCGTTTTCCATGGTTGCGGTAGGTTTGGAGGTGAGGACTTGAGGCACTGGTGGTTGGATGCTTTTAGAGAATTGGACGAGTTCCGAAAGCCAATTTCGTGATGAGGGCCAATTTTCGTGAGTCTTGGTGGGCTAAGCGAGCTCTAATCCAGATCACGTGCAGTGGTGCTTTTCTGGCGTTGCCCGGTCCCGCTTTGTCCTTTGTGGCGCGCAAAACATCGAAGACCGCATCAACAAAGCCTTCAACGCCAAATAACATAGTCTCGATAGTATAAACCTTCACAATCCTTGAGACATGTGACCAGTAGCAGCACCACCGACCGTGTCGTTCCTTCTATTGTCGAATTGCGCCCGGCGTGAAGTGAAGTCGATCGGTTGCAAAATGGCGTCAATCGATATCCTGACTCTCTCCTCCACTCCGCCGAGGCAGTTTGGGACTTGTAACATGTCTTCATCTCCCGGATTACCATCACCGAGTAATCTGTTCATGAAAAAGCCCCAAATAATACGCTCTGGCAGCCGGGCAGCACCAATCCCTCAAAATGCGACAGCTTCCTTTACGAGCGCAGCGACGCTTATCCAGAAGGCCTCGGACGATATACAAGGCGCGGAAACCATTCGATCCTTGACATTAGCCTCTGCGGATATATATGATATCGACACCACGGAACCTACGAAGCCTTTAAAGCCCAGGACGAAGAAAGTCGTGGCGAAGAAGGACGATCCCGGCAATAACAAGGTGGCGAAGCCAACGAGAAAACCCGCTGCGAAGAAAGATGAAGGGGATGAAGTCAAGAAACCGCGCAAGCCACGAGCAAAAAAGAGTGAAGGAGGTCTTGCGGAAAATGGGGAGGTGAAGAAAGCCCCGAGGAAATCTCGCGCGAAAAAGGTAGATGTGGATGAAAATGGGGATGCCCTGGTGAAAGAGAAGGCAGTGAGAAAGCCGAGGGCAAAAAAGGCAGATGGAGATACCCAGGCGAAAATATCTAAGGGCAAAGTCATAAAGGGCTCGAAGGCGGAAGTGCCATCGAAAAATAAGGTTAAAAATATAGATTCATCTGCGGACTCTCTTGATTTTGGATTGGTCGAAGCCGTGAAGAGACGGACTGCCTGGACTCCACCACCACCGACTTCCATGTCTTCAGTAGCGCCAGTTCTTGTGGATACTTCTGGGGAAGGACTTGGTTTACTGGAATCGGAAGAGAAGACATCAGGATTCACAGACCTTCTTGGGAGCTTTGGGTTTACAAGTAGCGACGCACATCACGGTGCAAGAAAGGTTTCCGAAGGGGCTGGCACCAGGAAGCGGAAGCTTATTGAATTGGTAAACACGAACGTTGGAGATGCCGCAGTAGTAGCAGCAGCGCCCAAACCAAAGGGTCCAAAGAAAAAGGCAAGGACTATCACAGACCAAGCTACATCTGCCTATAGAGAAGATGAAGCAGAGCCACCTTCATCACCTGCACCACCTGCACCACTGCTGCAATACTTTTCCTACAAGGATACTGTCAATAATGACGGTTTCAAAGTCCCAGCGAAACCTCGATCCAAAAGTCCAGTCAAAGGGGGTCTGAAAGCTAAGAAAGGAAGTGCCCAAGCCCCAATTCTGCTTTCGCCAGAATCAGCCTTAAAGCAAGTCGGCAATCAGGATTTCGTGTTCGGAACTTCAAGTCAGCTTGCGCGAGAGGAGTCGCCAACATTCCTTCGAGATTTACACGAGGCTATTCAAGCTTCAAATCAGATCGAGGATGATCCGTTTTTTGATATACTTGACAGTTCGTCACCTTTACCTGCCTTTTCAAGCCGAGGAAAAGCTCTTGCATCAGCAAAACGAACCCTGTGGTCTGCTGGGGCCCGTGATATGAGCGGCGATCTGTTGGATGTAGAAATGATTGATATGGTGGACTCGCCTGCCGTTGCAAAAATGCTCAAGGCTTCTGCTACACAGCCTAGCGTCACATCATTACCTACTCGTGCGGATGGTTGGCTTGATGTTGAGGAATTAAGCAACTCGGCACTGGGATTTACAATGGAGCAGATGCCGGCAACGAATGTTGGACCTGTCGAGAGGGCAATTAGAGAAGAGCTGTTGAGCAGTCCTCCAAGAAGCTCAATGCAGAAGCAAAATTCTCCAAGACCTTCGAAGGCCCCTAAAAAGCCCGATATTCAGGAACCCAGCCAATCCTCAACAAATCCACAAGCATCACAAGCTCCTAAACGGCCTGACTATGAATCCTACACTACAGCACAGCTGACGAAAGAGATTGCATCTTATCGATTCAAACCTGTCAAAAACCGTGACCAGATGGTTACATTACTCGAGAAGTGTTGGGAAGGAAAGAATAGAGTTGCATTAGGTGCTTTGGGAACAAATAAGAATCTGTCAAAATCTACCGTCAACGGGTCAAGTCCAGCAAATGAACCACCCGCTTCAAGCCAAAACACCTTCCCAAAGCGATCTCGAGGAAGGCCGAGGAAGGACAGTGGCGCAAGCCTAGAAGCATCCCCAGCAAAACCAAAGACGAAAGGGAAAGTTGGCCGGCCAAAGAAAACGGAGACAGTTGAATTTCCAGAAATAGATAGCGACACTCCATTGTCCCAAATTCGCACGCCAAAAAAGCCCCTGAAAAAAGCGAAGAGACCGGTTGATGAAATATCTGATTCCGACACTCTGATGACACCTTCTCCTCCTCGACGTCGCGCCTCCCAACTTGGAACATCGCCCTTGCCGTTGCGACTCTTTAATCCAGCTGATGAAGAAGTCGCGGAACTGACTCCAGCTGAACTGCAAGCCTCCCTCTTCTCCCACATCACGAAAGCAGTCACCAGCCTTCCACCGTCTACGGACCCCTTGAAGCCGAATTGGCAGGAGAAGATCCTTCTTTATGACCCTATCGTCCTTGAGGACTTGACGCTGTGGCTGAACACCGGGGCATTGGATAAGGTTGGCTGGGATGGCGAGGCGCTCGCGAAGGAAGTGAAGAAGTGGTGTGAGAGTAAGAGTGTTTGCTGTCTGTGGAGAGAGAATCTGAGGGGTGGTTCCCGGAGTCGTTATTAGGCCTTGTACTTGTATTGGAAATTGTACGTACCGAGTGAGGCCATGAGAATATTATCAATCACTATAACCGGCAGGAGTCTGCTGCTAGTCGTCAATCTCAAGCGGATAGTGACATGAAGTGTTTGACCAGTAGCATTGTCGTTTGTTTAGAAGTACTATAACATGGAAGTATAAGGGCAAGTGCCTTTGGTTAACGTCTCGTATTATGTTTCACACTAGCAATACCATTTTTATAGGCCTTGGTGGCCTCAAGTTACGAGTAGCAACAGCCATTGATCCTCGCCCGGTCTTCCAGGGACCGAGTCTCATTTCTCGGTCCGTACGGCACCAAAAATGACCCGACCTGCGCTAAAATCTGACCCGAGAGTCTCGAACGATGTCATACCAAGTCATGCGACTTCACATCACCATATGCAAAGTAAAAACAAAAGCTATCCACCCTTCCCAAACAACCTCCCTAAAATGTCATCCCCCACCACCCACCACCTCCCCCTGGGCGTCCAAATCCTAGCCACCAGCTTTGCGGGCCTAATCGGCCTTTCGGGAATCCGCACCCTCGTCCCCGGCGGCACGCGTCCTTTCCTGCAGCATTTCGGCCTCCCGTCCGATGACGAGACGTGCCGTAAGCCCCTCAACGAGGCACTAGCAACGCTATGCGGCGCGCGCAATCTCATGTTCGGCGTCGCGGTCCTGGCGTTGCAGATTCAGGGGGATGTGCGCGCGATGGGCACGGTGTTTTTGGCGGGGTTGGTGATCCCGGCTGCTGATGCGTATGTGGCGTATAGGTATGGTGCTGGGACTGGGAGTCATGTTTGGGGGGGTTTGGTTAGTGGGGTTATTGGGGGGTATTTGGTTTGGGTTGGGTGATGAACTCTTGTGGTTTCGTTGGGAAAGTCGTCCCTATGTATCGAGTCGCTGATAGTTGCGGATGCTCGTTCGGAGCTCGTTCAGGGTGAAGTACTGGTGGCGCTGTGAGTAAATGGTTGTAAGATGGATGGCGAATGGCAAGTGCTTTGTATTGGAGATCCGCCGAAAAAAACATTGTGTGTCCTTCTCTTTCCTACTTCAACTTTCTGGCCACGCTCCAGGTATTTCTTGCACCTTGAGATCTCCGTGCAACGGACCTTCCACCCAGTCCCAGAAGTCTGCCACGAGATCTGTCGTAGAGTAAAGATCCTCCATTTCCAAGTGATAGTCGTCTGCTGTCTCCCCAATCCAAAATTTTGCTACTTCATGTGTTTCCCAATACCCGGACAAATAGTTCTTAAAATCCCAGTCGGCCGTATGGTTCTCCCGCATGGCATTCTCTGTTTTTCCATACTTCTCAAGATCGACGCCGCAACCACTCAGAAGTCCCAGCCAAGCCTTCACTACTCGCTTTACAGCCCGATGACCCAAACCGCCGCCGTAACATTGCCATATAATGTCTAATAAGAGTGTGTGGTAGTCGAAATGACTGACATTGTGGATGTCAGAGCCTTTAGAGATTAGATCCACAATCAAGGATTCCCACTCAGCAGTATCGGTGCTGTTGTAACGCTTGTGTACACCCACAAACCGTGTCCAATGTATAACAGATGCATGAAGGAGGTTACACCCTTTCAAATCGCCCCGTTCTGCAACGTATTGCGCTGCATTGTCTATCATTGTGCCTTGAGGGAGCAGATCAAGGATACCTTGCACGTTGTACCCACTATTCGAATAGAGACTGTACGCGGCAAGGTCGTACCTTTCTATCGGGGTCAGGCTCGCTAATTCCATTTCCTCTTCCCGTCTTAACCAATCGCGAACCGATTGAGGGCCATTGAACCTATGGAATACTGTGTTCTGATCTCCGTCTGTATTAAAAGGATCGGAATTGCCTATCGTATAAAGTAGTTCCACGGTATCGTGGAAGATCACGTTTTGGTGGGCATATGGTGAAGCTGCTGCCAGTATATGCAACGGCGTCCTGTTCTGGTTAGCATCAACTAATAGATGGGATTACTTTATGTTATATACGAATTCCCTATTTGTATACGTTTTCTCCCTGCTAATTGTCTATTTCCCCAACAAGTGCGAGCATTTGCATCAGCTCCGTTTTCCAACAGGAAACGGCAAGCTTTAGGTCGGTAGTGTGAAGCAGCATACTGAGACTATTTAGCCATTGTGATGTAGTCATGCGTAACAATCTTACATGAAGCGGGGTCCATCCGTCAGAGTCAACCTCGAATGGGGAAGCCTGTCCAGATTCAAAGAGTTGTTGAAGACCCTCCACATTGTCATCCAGGCTGAATTGGAAGACCTGTGCATCAGACGAGACTGTTCTATAAGTTCGGAAGCTTTGATCCCAACCTTGGTAGGATTTAGTAAGATGGATTTGGAAATTTCGGGCATATATCCACGTGGGCAAAGTAATGGAGATGGAAGTTGACGTCGAGCTTCCTCGGTCATAGCTTACTACATCAACGATGCCCAGTAGCCTTCTGTATTGCTGATTCGTTATTCTCTTCCTTTGATTTCGCCTTGAAAATGGGTGCAATGATGGACCGGTGGCAGGAATTTTGTTGGATCTTTCTTCAAGTTCTGACACCTGCTCAACAACGCCTTGGGTATTGTCACGGTCCTTCGAAGAGATCGCAATATTAGACATGATGGACACGGCGTACCGTATCTCCAACATGTCACGCTCATGGCTCTGCCAGTTCTGCCCTTGGACTGCTCGATCATAGCACTGATTCGCCAAAAACATTGTCGCTTTCGCACTTTCCAGTTTCTTCTGAAAGCTTTCGATCTTATCTTGCTTCATTGCAACTTTGAAGCCGCCTCTTTTCTTTCCCTTGGCAAGATGATCTTCCAGTTCAGCAACAAGCGCTCTGAGAGCCTCGCTGCTAGTTCGACAAAGCCGATAGCTTCGCATGACGGCGGCTTTCGTCCTCGGATCTAGAAACAATTGTTGTTGCATGTCTCGGTCGACATCTTCTAGAATCAGGCTGAGGGCCTCGACTTCATCGATGACGAGGCGGATTTCGTCCGGCGCGGCTTTCATCAGGTCGCAGAAGTCCTTGAGCTTCTTAATACTTTCTGCGACTTGGATGGCGATCGAGACGACCTGAATTTCAAGAAATGAAAGTCAGCACTGCCCGAAATGGTACAGTTTGGGAGGCGAGATATTGATGCGAGAGTGAGGCTGTTACTAAAACACCCGACTTGAAGGAAGAAGTGTTCCTTTGAGAAACCTACTTACGCTTATGCCGCTGGCAACTACACCGAGGAGTTCTGCCATGATGATGAAGGTTGATGGGAGTAGTGCAAAATGGATGGAAGTGTGGATGGGGGAGATGCATTGTGATATGGAAGGTGCAGTGCGGTGCTCAGCCTGGCCGTCAGCCTCTGCTGTTTGTTCTCAGTTTCACATCAGAGAAGCAGGGGGTGTTTGAAGTAACGTGACTTCTATATTCCGGGCACAGCTTCCCAGACCCAGGGTCTTCGGGCAAGTCAGAGCAGTGCTTCTAGCGCTAGCATAGCGCCAAAGAGGGCTGTTGTAAGACTGTGGCCCCAAAGGATGGCTGTCGCGCTCCCCTGAAGGGGGAGGCATCAAGTGGTAGTGTCTAGATACAAGAATAAGGGATGGTGGGAGGGGCAAAAAACGTGTTTTCATAAGAAGTTGCAGATGTGTTATAAAATAAATACAGGAAAGCTATAGAAAGCAACGGTGGCTCGTGGTTTAAAAAATCGCTTTTCCTAGCGTTTTCGCTAGGAACAAGATTGGTGTCTGTGCAGCAGTTCCACCCTAACAAAACATAATACTGAAACAGACATGGGGCTGCATACGCGCCCAAAGGAGACAGCCACTACCCGTTGGCCCAAGGCCGCCCACCACTCTTCCCCCCCGCCCCCCCGATCCGACCACCCACCAGTGGTGGTTAGGCAATTCGAGGTGAACACCAAAGCGGGGCGAACACTTTTTTCCTATACTAAAAGTATATCCGTGCGTTTTTTGGAGAACTGCGAAATTTGCGCACGGACGGGATTTTAGTGAGTGTTCACCTTGGTTTGGTGTTCACCTTGAATTGCCCAACCACCACTGGGGGGTGGTCGGGGGGGGACGAGTGGGGGGCGGCCTTAGGCCAACGGGTAGGACCTCGTGAAGCTCACGGCAAGAGAAACCCACCTGGACAAGCTCTAACTTCATATCAGATTCAAAATCTAAATCTACCAACGTAAAAATCTCTTTCCATCTCTATCCTACAACTTCTCCATCTTCTCCTCATCCAAAACCTCCTTCCTCCCCCTAACTTCCACATTTCTCGGCCCCTCCTTACTAAACTTCACAAGCACAACCCTCTCCGCATCCCCCGACCTCCCACTACCAACTAACTCCGGGCCTGGCTTTTCAAGCGAAAGCACACTCCTCCCATCACTTTTCCGCATCAGTAACCCTACAGGACTCATAACTTTATCCGCCCATTTCACACCCTGGCCATCTCCATCTCCTTGTAAGAACTCTAACACCGCGTCTCGCTGTTTTTGCAACTCTTGAGTAGGGACAGGAGTAGAAGAGGGAACGAGGAAAGGAGAGAGGAGATGCATTAGGTAGTATTGCGGCGGGAAAAGTATGATTTCTCCTTTGGTAGCTTGGTTTAACCATTCCCGACATGAGGCGAACAGAGCAGCGGTATGCTCTACCCCGCCGTCGGATGTTGGAGTTGGAACGATGTAAGTTGATGTGATGTTTTGGGCGGATGTTTGGGTTAGAGGAAGGAAATAAATGTACATTTGTGTTGTAAAGCGTTTTGGGAGATTTGGGGGTGTTATCCAACGCGTGAATGGATGGAGAGCATCTATTTAAGTTAGAACTTGATGAAAAAGGAAAAGTAATGGGCCGGGGAAGAGTGCTTCACCTAAATCTATCACTCCTCCTAGAGACTTGACCCAGTCTTGGAATTTTAGTTTGCCAGCGTGGATCTCTTTCCGCGCCTTTTCTCGGACGTCTTCTTCTACTTCTAGCAGTGACCCATCTTCTTTTCTGGCTAGCAAGATCCCACTCTCTTCGAAAGCCTCCCGTATTGCGCCTATTCTATATGCTTGCCCATCTACATGTCTTCCCTCATCTTTTGGTCCGGGTAATTGGCCATCTTGGGAGGCTTCCAGGTTTCCACCTGGGAAAACGTGCGCCGAGGCGAAGGAACTGGATGTGCGTACTCGGTGGAGGAGGAGTATTTGATTTGTGGGAGATATCAGGAGGATACTGTAGGAATGTTAGAATGGAGAAGCAGAATACTTTAGGGGGAAGAGACGAACCTTGCGCTGGGCTTCGGCTCTGCTATCTCCTTCTTTGGCTTGCTATTTGAAGACATATACTGCTTCTCTAGCTCTGGGCGAGGAGGCGCCATCGTCTTTTTGTATGACCCTGCCCCTCTTGATCCTCTAAAGATCTTAAAAGCAGTAGAAGACCCGAGTTTGTCGCTACTTGTAAAGCTTGAGATTCGTCTTATAAAGGGCTTTTGAGAAAAGATAATATTGAAATTGGTGGCGTCTATTCTCAATAGAGAGGGAGTTGAAGGTTTGAGAGGCATTGGTTCCCTGCCATCTGGACTCTTTTGATGTCGAGGCTGATAGGTGAGGTTGCGGGGCAGTCATCACTAGATTGACCCGAAATCTGGGGAAGCCGTGCCGAGGTCCGCAGAAGCTCCCCTGGCGTAAACTGATGTGACCCTTGAATGCTGCTTGTGACAACAATCTCGCTGGAAATTTTATAATGACATGGAATTTGTAACGATTTGTTCAGTTTTCTTCTCCCATGGCTTTAAAACTGCTATATCATGAGTTTTTGAACGGTAGGCAGGTTTCTTTTCCAGTTTGATAACGGGTTAGCAAGAATTGGAGCTGTCAAGGTATAGTAAATTAAGATTTCCAAAAAGGTGGGACGACAAAACACAATCACAACCTCAACTGTTTACTCAAACACATTTCTTGATCCCCAAAACCACCATCATGGGCTCCAACGACATTCCCCCGCCCCACGTCTCCCCCAATTACCTCCCGATAACCAACACTCTCCTCCAAATCGGAGGCTCCCTATGGTAAGCCAGCTCTCCTACATACCAGATAATATACACCACCATACACCCCTGAAGCAGCCAACGGCCTCATCATCCCCCTCACACCAGCACCCAATAGCTAACCCCCATCCAACCAGGACACTATGCTACATCCTCCTAGCCCGCGAATCCCTCCGCGCAAAAACCTACGGCATGCCCCTCTTCGCCCTATCCTACAACTTCGCCTGGGAGCTCATCTACGCCTTCTACGTCGCCGAAGCCCCCCTCGAACGCGGCGTCTTCGCCATCTGGTGTCTCCTCGACTGCATCATGGTCTACGCCCTCCTCCTCCACGGCCACAACGAATGGCGCCACGCCCCATTCATCGCGCGGCACCTAGGCGCGGTATTCTGTCTCATGACCGCGTGGTGCTGTGTGGGGCATTGGGCGAGCGCTAGTTGGTGGATTGAGATGGAGATGGGGAGGAAGGAGGGGAAGTACTATTTTGGGAGGGTGGGGGCTGATACGACGGAGTTGGGGTTTTGGAGCGCGGTGGTTTCGCAGGCTTATTTGAGTGCGGCGAGTTTGGGGCAGTTGGCTGTTAGGCGGCATACTGGGGGTGTGAGTTGGGGGATTTGGTAAGTTTCTGATGCCCTTTGATGTTCTGAGTGGGTTTTGGGGTGAGTGGATGTGATGTTAATGAACTGGTGTGTTGTAGGGCTACGAGAGCGACGGGGTCGCTGATTGGGTTGTATCTCAATTATGGGGCTATGTGGTATATGTGGAGGGAGGCTCATGAGTATTTCATGTCGCCGTTTGGGATCTTTCTCTGGGGCACGGCTTTGGTCTGTGACTTGATTTACCCGTTTGTCTTTGCTGGAATTAGGAAGACGGAAGAGGTTCTCCCGGATGGCAGGAAAGTTGCTGGAGGTAACAAAATACATGCGAATGGTAAGAAAGCCTTGTGAGGTTGGGAGCTCGCGATTGCTTCAATGCTATTTTAGTGATACCTATCAAGTGTTACATATTATAGAATCTCAAATTCCTGCTTCAAGGTAGATATTGGAAATCAACGCTTCGATTTTAATGCGTAACCTTCATGGTATATCACACCAACCGTCTCGTAAAGATCTCGTGAATCCATAAATCAAACCAGCAAATCCACGCCTTGCTTGCCATTAAACGCCAGTCCATGCCCTACGCGCCCAACGCCCTCAACACCCCTTTTCACATCATTCTTCCTCCGGATACAGCTGACTCTCATCACTAAACTCCACATAAAACTCCGCTCTCTTCTCCTCATCCCCATCAAACGCAAACGCCACCATCCCGCCATCATGTAGTCCCAAACTCATCGGCGTTTCTTTCAAGCCCCCTTGCCTACCAGTATCCAGCTCCGTCCATCCCTTGCTAATATCATGCACATCATTTGGCACACCAAGCTTTACTTCAAGAATATCGTCGGGGATTGCGACGGGGTCTGGGGAGTTGCTGGTGGGAAGACCCTCCGGGTAGCGTTCGTGGAGCGTCTGGAGGAGTTCGGAGATTAGGTTTGGGAAGGGGGTGTTGGGGTCGGCGAAGAGGAGGACGGTGTGTTTGCCGTGTTTGAAGCGGAGGGTGAGGGTGGATTGGTCGGGTTCTTGGATTCTGACCTAAAAGAACTGGAGTTAGTGTTTGTATTGTTAGAGTTTGGACGTGAACTTACCATTTTGAAGGCTGACGTTATCGTAACTGTGGTTTTGCCGTGAAGAACATTGATGTTGAACTGAAGCTGTGGCCTGCGAGGTTGAAAATCATATGCCCCGCGTCCTGCAAAACGCCAAATCCCGTGACTGAAAATCCTCCCATGTGCCCTTCCAGGCCAGGTTGTGAGACCTCAGGGCTGTTGTGCAGCCACGCTCAAAAACCAACGTCCTCTCATCAAGCAGCGCCATGGACAGTCAAACGGAACCCGAAGATACAGAGAAGCTATGGGCAGAAGAACAAGTGAGACTGAGGACGGAGAGGGCGAGGAAGGCCAAGGCTGAGGCTCGTCTTTCGATTCCCTATTCCGTGCGGCTTCTTCTCGCGACATCTCTGTCCTTCATGGCAGGCGGGGCTCTGGGGCTCTCTCATGGCGCTCAGCAAGCTGGACTACGGTTCCGGGCAGAGAATGCGCATCGATTGCCCAATTCGCAGGCAGGATGGTACTTTTATCACAAGAGCAAGAACTACAACATGGCATGGGGTGGTGTCAAGGAAGGGTTGAAGATGGGCGCGAGGATCAGCTTCTGGACTGCCGGGTTCTTTGCCATTGAAGAGCTGTTTGACCGCTACAGGAGGACGAAGGATTTCCTCAATACTGTTCTTGCCAGCTTGGTCGTGTCTGGATCATTCAGCTTATGGAGTAGGCGCTCCGTTTCTTTCTCTGCTTTCCCTCCCCTCTCTTCCCTACTATCCTCCCCTCCCCTCCCGACCTTCAACCGACTAATTGATCACGCCAGACCGATTCCCAGTCGAAACAGCAGCGAGAACGGCGAGAACTGGATTGGCCATCGGTCTTGCGTACGGCTTAGTAGAGGATGCATTAGGAGCCGCAAATGGTCGCAGACCGGGTTACGTGGATTTCCTGCTTCGAAATCGACGGCGCAGCGCAACAGCCGAAGTTGAACAACAGTGAGAAGGTTAGAAAGGAGTGGAGAGTGGTGGAGCTATGAAGGGCTCGGAGTATCAGTTTATCGTCCAAGAAGGCCCAAGAAGGGGAGGGGGACCCGAAAGTATTATAAGCCATTTTCCCCATCTTTCGTCGACCAGTCATATGGCGGCATTGGCACGCGACCCAGATCCAGGCGGGGCCATTTGCTCATCATCGGACGGCTCTCGTCGGCTGAAGATAAGAAGCACGATAGCACGATACCGGTAGCTCTGCTATTGCCCCTCAGTGGTGAAAGGGCAAGAACGCAACCTCACTCTTGCTGCCGCCGAAGTCGCTGCATTGTTCTATTGACATGGATATATAAGGTCCTTTGTGTTTCCTCAGTGTTTGTTTGTCATACCACACTGCATCCTGTCTCATCCCATCTCATCCAATCCCATCCACTTGCACTTCCAATCAACCTGATTGACCGATTCATTGATTCATTGCAGCCTCATAAGCAGAAACTCTCATCTCATCTCCTCGATTGACTATGCTATGGCGGGGTTAACATTGACAAACAATTCACTTCGCCCTTATCTCCCACTGCAAAGCACTTTCCTTTTTCTTTCAATTTCAGGTTCGGCAAGATGTCACTCCTCTCGCACCAGCCCCCGCCAATCTTCCTATGCTGCTGCTGAGCTCCCCCTCAGAACACGACTACTGGACAGCTGTCTGCATCAGAATCCAATCTTGTCTCACACCATCTTGCTGCTGCCCCTCCCACGCCCGCCACAATGCCGCCAAGGGTGCCCATCCCCCCCTTGTCGATCCTGCCCCTCAATTCCATCCTCAGGTCATTGGCGATAACGTCCATCTCGTCTTCCAGGGTAGGCATAGCCATAGGCGCACCGCAATTTCCTCTTTCGGCAACATGCTGACTTGCTTGCAGCTTCTCCTCACACCTTCACTGGCTATCATGTCCAAGCTGGCACACGCCCAATCACCTATCCTCTCCCCAGATCACAACCCCATCCTCCGCTACTTCCTCAAAAAGACCTTCTATCGCCAGTTCTGTGCCGGCGAAAATGCCGCAGAGGTCAAGCACACGGTGGATGGCTTGAAGAACATCGGCTTCAAGGGCGTCATACTCGGCTACGCAAAAGAGGTCGTGATGAACGAAAACCAAGCAGGCAAGTTGGAGTCTTCCGGAGACAATGAAGCTGCCGAAGCGTGCATACGAAATGAGATCAACCCCTGGGCACACGGAACTCTGGAAACTGTCCGGATAGCAAGCCCCGGTGACTTTGTTGCTCTCAAATTCACCGGTGCCGGCAGCCAAGCACTTTTCGATCTGAGTCAAAAGACTGGGCCGTCGGCTGCATTGAAGGAAGCTATCGACTCCATCTGTGACCTTGCTGCTGCCAGAGGTGTTCGACTCCTCTTCGATGCTGAACAGCAAGCTGTGCAGGCCGGCATTGACGCTTGGACTTTGAAGTACATGCGGGAATACAATGGAAAGATACCTGGCAAGGCAGTCGTGTATGGCACTTACCAAGCATACCTCAAAGCCACCCCCTCGATCCTCGCCTCTCATCTTGCTGCTGCACGGAAGGATCGATTCACACTTGGTGTCAAATTGGTCAGAGGTGCATACCTAGGCTCTGATCCGAGACATCTCATCCACGACACAAAAGCTGATACAGATGAATGCTACGATGGTATATCCGCCAGCCTTGCTCGCAGATCCTACGGTCCCGTATTGAAGCCCACACCCGGAGAGACTGACTTCCCGCCCGTCAACGTCGTTCTGGCAGGTCACAACCACAATTCTGTGCGCAAAATCCAAGCGCTTCGTACCGAGCAAGCCAAGCATGGCGAAGAGCAGGTAGATCTGGTTTACGCACAACTGCAAGGCATGGCGGACGAAGTCAGCTGCGACTTGGTCCAAGCTGGTAGGGTCGAAGCAGGAGAAACCAAGGTTGATATTCCCAAGGCGTACAAATACCTCGTCTGGGGCACAACGGGGGAGTGTATGAAGTATCTATTGAGAAGGGCGCAAGAAAATAAGGATGCGGTGCAAAGAACTAGGGACGGAAGAAATGCTATGGCTGCGGAATTGGTCAGGCGGGTCAAGGCAACATTTGGCTTTGCTTCTTGATTTGAAAAGGGCTTAATGATTGATGAATGAAGTTTACGGCCACTAGACCTTAGCGATGAGCTAATAGAATGATAAATAAAATAATAAATAATAATCCAAAACAAATCAGACTTTCAAAGAGTCTCATCCAGGAAGACCTAGCTTCAAGAATATACCCATCAATCATTTCCTAAAAATTAACTATTATCTATTATCTTCTTTCATCATTTATCATCCTCTCTCCTCCCGCCAAACCTCCCCCCGATGCCCATCCCCCCAAACCCACTCATATCCCTCCTAAAA
>QGMI01000107.1:0-65042 GCA_007821535.1 Lachnellula occidentalis | reverse complement strand
ACCTTATCCTCTTCTCTCTCTCTCTCTCTCTCTCATACCAGACAAGGAAGAAAAACAACAACCCAGCTTTCCAATATCACAAGCCAAGCCAGCCATTGGAAAATTCCACAACAGAAACACGTCCTATCTCATCTCATCCCACCTACTAGCGCACGACAAGTACCAATATGTCCATTAACAAACACAAGCATGCGACGGCTATACATAAGTGCATTGCATTGCATTACATTACAGTGGATAAAGAAAAAAGCAATAAACAAAACACTAGTAAATATAGTTGCATGCAAGATAGATAGATACGGTAAATAGGGTACGTACTAGGGAAAAGGTACATCGACGCAGCCAGGGCGGGCATGGAAAAGCCGAGCAAGCAGCAACAAGTCAGAGAACCACACCACACAACAAGACAGAGATAGAGAGAGGAAGAGAGGAAGAAAATGCCCATTGCAATTAGATCCTACTTACCTACCGTACAGTACACTACACACCTACCTTACCCTCAATCCCCACCCCTTTCCCCTTCCCCCACCCTCCGTCCGCACCTACGTCCACAAAGCACCGTACTGTACTATAAAGCCAATCAAGCCTCTCATCAAATCTCAAATCTCAGCTTCCTTCCTTTGCTTTACGCTATTAGATCCAGCCCCCCAAAAACCCCTCACATAATAATCAAATAACCAACAACAGCCTTCCTTTATCCTGCTAAACCCTATCTATACCCTACCTACTAAAGCATGTCTATCGGCAAGCGCATCAGTGACTAGGCGATACCTAGTCATACTTTGCATAATCCGACCAATTGATTAAGTTCAAGACATTACACTGCTGATATGAAACGTCGCTAACCCCCCCCCCCCACCTCATCATACAAACATGCGCGGTTTGTTGAATAAATACGAAAGCTTCTGCTGACGTTCTTGAGAGACAATTCGGGAGGGAAGATGACTCAAATCGCATTTCAGCCAGCCAATGAATGCAAATGAAGGAAGGACGAGCTGATCCCGAGGTGGAACATGTACTATAGCACAAGTAACGAGCGCATGTATGTATGCAATCATATATACCTACCTACCTAGGTACACTGCAACATCTCACCCACTTGCAAAACCTTCACAAACGGGGTGGGTATATAAACACAGCACGCAAGACCCCAAAAAGTTTCACCAAAGACAAAACCAGTCAGTCAGTCAACTCATAATCCCATGCCATACATTGATACACACCACCTCCTATAAATAAAAATGGCAGACCCAATCGGATCCGGAATCAAATCCACTAAACTATATAATGTACGATAAGTATGCAACAAACCCTAAAAATAAAACCAGACACAAACCACACAAGCACACACACACACACACAAATAGTTACTTGATACTTTCTTTCTCTTTCCTGTCTTCCCCCAAAAGGGGAAAGCATCTGAGATATATGCTAGCCCCACCCCAACCTAAACCCAACCCCAAACAAACAAATCCCATAGCAAATCACTCAACAGCCCAGATACAGGGGATGGGGTGGAAATTTCAAAACACAAACAATGCAAAGCAGGCTGGCTCCACACACGCCTATCCCGTAAACTCCGCGCGTAATTCCGATTCGAATTCGATTTGCACTCCTTCTCTGTCGTTCAAAATTGTACAAAGAAAAAAGAGACAGGGCAGAGCAACGGGTGGTATCATCAAAAGATTATCGAGTCGAGTCGAAATGAGTCGTATCGTAGTATGGCTCAGCTGCTATGAGCGCGAAATAGGAGCTATTTCAACAAGTATCGTCTTAGTAAGAGTGAATCATGCGCTGCAATTTATATCTACATTTATATATTCGAGACTCTGTACTGTCGAGACCTTGCATCAAAGTTGAAGTTGCGGACTTACTCTAGAAAGTGGATCGTCCTGATCAGCCGTTACGATCGCGGGGGACTCTAATGAGCCGTGGGATATTGGGCCCGTGGTTGAGAACGGGCGCGGCTCGAGTGGGGGGCGTAAGAGCGAGTTCGAGGAGCTGGCCACGGGAGGCTTGGATCCGTTTGTGTTCAGAGCTTGTGGGTGTTCTTCGTTGGGAGAGGATCGGACGTCTCTGCCTTTTTCGAGTAATGCGCCGCCCAGAGTGGCGCACTTTAGGATTGTCTGGATGAGGTGGTTTTGTTTCAAAGGCTTCGACAGGTACTCGTCCATTTGCGCCTGGATGCACTTCTCCCGATCTCCCAGCATGGCATGAGCCGTCAGGGCGATAATCGGCGTTCGTTGTGTCCCTAAGCTTCGCTCATATTCTCGGATCTTTGCTGTGGCCTCGAAACCTCCCTATAGCTCGGTCAGTATTGCAAATTTGGAGAATTCAATTCAACTTACCATGATTGGCATCTGTACATCCATTAGAATAACATCATATCGTTTATCCTTAATCGCATCAAGTGCCTCTTGTCCATTGCCGACCACTGTCACAACATGATGATACTTCTCCAAAATCTTCACAGCCAACCGTTGGTTGACGATGTTGTCTTCTGCCAAAAGGATATCAAACGACTTTGTGTTGTCTGCCAAAGACGGTGCAGCTCGATTCTCCAACGCTGGAATCATGCCGTTCCCAAGGTCTATGGTCAGACAAGGCGTTGTCATGTACGAAGTTATCCCCAATTCCAAGGCTGACTTGAGACTGACGTGAACAACTGGTGCTAACAGCACGACTGGAATATACTTGTACTCTTCGATAGCCCGTAATCTTCTCGCTGTTTCAATCGAGTCAACAAGGATAACATCATACCTGGCTGCAACCTTTGAGACACCACCCGAGAGATTAGCGTGAGCCTCGGAATCCACAACAACTGCTACCAGTCCAATTTGTAAGAGCATGTTGACGATCTCCGATCCATGGCCAGTCCGTCCTTTATCGATAAAGAGGACATTGTGGCCTTGGTAAGGCAAGAGTTGCTTTCTGATGAAACCGATATCCGAGGTGGCCAATCGGACGGTGCAGGTAAAGAAGAACGAACTGCCCGTGCCGTATTGACTCTGCACCCAGACGTCTCCTCTCATCAAATTGACTAATCTTTTAGAAATCGATAGACCAAGACCTGTACCTCCGAACTTTCTTGTCATTGAGCCATCAGCTTGCTGGAAGGTATCGAAAATGAGGTCAAGCTTGTCGGCTTGAATACCGATTCCAGTATCAGAAACGCAGAACTCAACAGCGTACTCATTCGTAGTGCAATGGTCTTGAGGAGCTTTTCGAATCGTCAAGGCAACTTCTCCGTGTTCGGTGAACTTGATGGCGTTTCCAACCAAATTGAGAATGACTTGACGTAGACGGAAGGAATCACCAACAACGTGATCAGGTACCGAGCTATCTACACGGTAAGTAAGATCCAGGAACTTCTCATTCGCCTTCACGGCCAGCGTCTTAAGAGCATTGAAGACAGTTCCACGCAATGTGTATGGGATCTCTTCCATAATCATCCTGTTAGCTTCAATCTTTGACAAATCGAGAATGTCGTCGATGATAGTCAACAGACTGTTCGCCAAATTGTGAACGATATTCAACATCTCACGTTGATATTGAGTGAGGTCGGTGTCGAGAGTAAGCTGTGTCATGCCGATGATCCTATTTTTTTCTCGCATTAGCATAGTACGTCAACTGTTTGGAGTGACCCGAGAACAGCATTTTAGTATGAGAAAAGCCTACCCATTCATTGGTGTTCGGATTTCGTGAGACATGTTAGCCAAGAATTCGGACTTGGTTCTATTCGCCAGCTCAGCTGCCTCTCTAGCAGCGGTATTTCGTTGAATCGAATCTCTCAAGTTGAACACCATCTGGTTGATCTTCCGCTTCAACTCGTCCATTTCTCCGGATGCCTCAACCGTAATCAACTTTGTGAAGTCACCATCGGTTGCTGCATTCGTAATGTCGCCGAACGCACGGACTTGAGCTGTCAAATTCATGGCCATTGTGTTGACATCTGTGGCAAGTCAGTACTTTAGCTAAATGTTTCATATGCCAGAAACATTTACCAGTAGTAATCTCCTTCCATCTCCCACCAATGCCCGCAACATCAGCTTGGCCACCCATCTTGCCATCAACACCCACATCCCTAGCCACTCTCTGCACCTCGTTGGAGAAGATACTCAAACGATCCACCATGTTATTAATAGTCTCTTTCAAGACGAGTATTTCTCCAGCGGCCTCAACCTCAATCTTCTGGCTCATATCTCCATTCGCAATGGCCTGCGTGACTGTAGATATCCCTCGCACTTGAGATGTCAAATTGCTTGCCATGGTATTAACATTCTCGGTCAAGTCTTTCCATTTACCTTCCACATTCTCGACTCGAGCTTGTCCTCCCAAGGTTCCATCTGTTCCGACTTCTCTGGCGACTTTGCTGACCTCAAACGCGAACGTACCTAGTCTGTCGACCATAGTATTGATGGTATCTTTCATGAAACCGATTTCGCCTTTCATTTCAACCCCAATCTTCTTGGTAAGATCACCCTTAGCTACAGCGGTAGTGACCTTTGCGATTTCTCTCACTTGCGTTGTGAGATTCATAGCCATGCCGTTGACGTTCTCTGTCAGGTCTCTCCATGTACCCTCAACATCATGCACGGTAGCCTGGCCACCAAGTCGTCCTTCAGTACCGACTTCCCTGGCAATTTTGGTAACTTCTCGAGCAAATTGCTGGAGCTGGTCCACCATGGAGTTGATCGTGTCCTTGAGTTGCGCGATCTCGCCCTTACACTGCGCTTGTACTTTCTGTGTCAAATCTCCATTTGCCACCGCTGTTGTGACCATGGCAATGTCTCTGACTTGAGTTGTGAGGTTATTAGCCATAGCATTGACGTTTACAGTCAGTGTATTCCACATCCCCTTGACACCTTCAATTTCTGCTTGACCGCCTAATATACCCTCTGTTCCGACATCCCTTGCTACTCTAGTAACTTCAGATGCAAAAGTTCTCAGCTGATCGACCATCGTATTAATCGTTTGTTGCAATTGTAGTATTTCACCCTGCGCGGGCCTCTCGATCTTCTGTGTCAAATCTCCATGTGCGACTGCAGTTGTGACCGAGGCGATCTCTCTAACTTGGTCGGTGAGGTTTTGTGCCATAACGTTAACTAGATAGTATTAGCAATGATGATTTGCAAATCCTTCCGCCCGGAACTGAGGCTCAGGTTCAGGAGTGCCCGAGAACCGAGCAGGCGTGGAAAGTGCATGCAAACTTACCATTGACCATAACCTCTTGCCAGATTCCCTCGACTCCTCGGATTTGCGCTTGGCCACCAAGAATACCCTCGGTTCCGACTTCTCTGGCAACTCGAGAGACCTCGACAGAGAACACTTGAAGCTGGTCCATCATAGTATTTATCACCTGCAAGAGGCATTCAAATTAGTCTGCAATAAAAACTGAAGTACGAAATTGACAGCACTTACCCTCTTGAACACGGTGATTTCAGGGTCCAGCTCTATAGCGTGTATCAACACCTTTTTGCTCAAATCACCCTTAGCGACAGCCGTAACAATCTCCCCAATCTCCCTCAAAGCCTTCTGGAAAGCCTCATTCGCCTGCTGATGTTTCCTCAACTCCCTCTCAAGGGTCAAGACACGTTCTAGCTCCTGCTGATTCTTCTTCTCCTGTTCCAGAATGAAATCCAGCAACTTCTGCTCCAGACCCTCATTAGCCACCTTCGCTTGTCGAATCTGTGCCGCTTGATCAAGCACTCGTTCCTCTAATACCTCAGGGCGGTGTATATCTGGTGAAACTCGTTGAAGTTTTTGCGGTCGCTCATCGGTAGGTCCATCTCTAGAGTTAAACGAGTTGGCGAGCTGTTGTCTTGTGGGAGGAGACCTTCTTTGTCCGCCAGTAACGACCTCCGCGAAACCAGATGGTGCGCCTGTCTCGTTCGGTGTGATGGGCAGATTTTGATGGTTGACGACAGTGGCTTTTTGCTCTAGTCGTTGAATTCTGCCCACCAGGCTGGACAGTTCATGCTCGAGTGTTAACTTTCCGGTCGACGGAGCACCCGGCAGATTGACGGGTCGACTGATGCGAGTTGTTTCGATGCCCGAGTTCGTCGCAAGACACTTCAGTATCGAGCTCGCGGCCAGAAGAGTATCTTCATCGAGGGAGGCCATGGCGTACGTTCGTTTAGCCAGGCTGAATGGATGGCTGTTTGATTCGGATGTGTATTAGGACGGCATGAAGATCGAGCGTAGTCTCAACTGGCAGTTAAAGTCAAGAAAATGCTCGAGGTGAAGTTTCAGGGGTGACGTCCTAAAAACCCGTATTAGAAAGGCTCTCGTATTTCCATCGCTCAACAATCATTCCCGTCTGCGAGCTAGCAGCAACGCTGATCGGATGTCGAAGGAAAGAGGACGAAAGAACATACCTCCGATAGAGCCAACAATAGACTCTTCTCAAACAATACTGCGAACAAAAGATGGGCAGATTATATTGTGAAGCTTTTCGGCTTCTTCACCGCGTCGACAAGGGGCCAGGGACTAACTAGTTAGCCGGCCGGACAGGGCGCAAGGTTCAAAGGTTGGTTGGTACCGGGATAGCGCGAGGGGCAGCACGAGTACGTTGATAAGCTACAATATAAGTGTCTGGCCGGACAAGGAAGAGAATCAAGGTCAGAAGGCTCAAGGTCTCTACTCAAGACAGACTCGGATGCGATATAATAGGTGTGTAGGTAGGTAAAGGTGATGGTACAGTCAGTTCACAGGAGGTCGTCCGTTTCCGCAGATTGGTTTGGCAGATTGATGTTCGATCAATTGGATTGGTTCCCGAGGAGGTGCAGTAGGCCTGAGGCCAGGATACCAATGCGGATGGTGGGCAACGGCAGGCGAATAGTGTGGCTTGGCTTGGAGCTTACGGGGTCGGATGAAAGAAATTTAGATTTAGAGTGAGAGAAAAGAAGAAAGGGGACAGGGGGACCGAATAATACTTCAGCAGTATAATAGAAGCAGACTAGACTAGCAGAGGTAGAAATAGACTGGCTTCTGGACAGTCGATTGGTTAGAGATGGCTACAAATGCCAAAATGGTAAGCTTTCTCCGTTTCCTCTTATTTCTTGAAGAATAATTGATTAATAATTACCTTGTACTTCAAAGTCCAGGTCAGTCCAGTCCAGTCCAGTACGGCAAAGCGACGCGGCCTTTGGTTTGAACGGTGCCGTCCGTGCCATCTACGGAGTATATACACATCACCCATATCCGTCCACCTCCCTGTCTATCAGACTGACCGATAGGACGCCTACGACGTTGAGGCAGGGAATCCGCCCTGCTTGAAGAGGACCTCGTGCGAGTTGGACAAGCCCGGAGCCAGTCAGGAGAGAAGAGATATATAATTTAATATCCTCCCCTATACCCCTCCAATAACCTCTCTCCAAGTTGCAGTTGAAGCCCTGTCCTGCATAGCAATTAGAGCCAGGATAATAAAAGACCCTGCCTATGACATGGGAGGCGTTCTCCTGCAGCAAGGGTGGTCCATACCGAGGAATGTAAGCATTTACATTTGACATTCCAACGCTTCTCCATCTTTTGAGTGTAAATGCAGATATAAACAGCCTCCCACCCATACAGTACACCAGCACTTATACTCGGAAAACTAAAAGGCTCAATAATAAATGCTCTACAAAATCGTTACCATATCTAAGCAGATATTTCTTCCCAGAGCAAACCTTCATTTTCTAATCTACACAATGACGTTGCACTCATCACCCACAATCCACACCGCACTCCATCTCTCTCCTCCTTCCCTTATCGTCCCGTCCATCCATTACCCCAAAGCAAATCTCCCCAGGTAGGAACAACATCTGAAACGTTTCAGATAATCAATCCCAGAGTACGATCTTCAAGATCAGCAACAAACTCACAGATGTCCCGACTCGGTAAAATCTCGCGGCTGCTTTTCCGATCTTCTTCTTTTCAACCCCCTTTTTCCCAAACAAAATCACCAATTATCGCAAATGATGTCACTTTACCCCTCATAATCTCATACTTGCGATGATTTTTGTTTGCGTATACCAGTAACAAGTAACAAGTAACAAGTAACAAGTAACAAGTGACAAGTGACAAGTACAAGTACAAGTACAAGTACAACCCACCTTCGTCCGTCCTCATTCAGCATCCAGTCAGGGGGTGTAATTTTCATCTCAACATCAAATTTATACTCGTATTATTTTACTCCGAGTATTCCTTCTCACTGACTCAAGCGTGGACGCGTCAGTTTTTTAGCTCAAGCACCAAGCCTCATGGCTTGTTTCTCCACACACTTAGTCTGTCTCTGTACCGACCCGTTAATCCTTGCCGCATTGGGTGGAACCGTTTGACAACGAATTGCGGGTCACGACAAGTACTGCGCCGAGTCTGAGTTGTTGTGTGAAAAGGTAGCTTCATTTTGCGGCGTGCAGCTGAATGGGGATAGGGAGGGGACTGTTGGTTGTAGATAGGTGCATATACGCGTTTGATGACTTCCTCTGGGAGCTACCTTTTGGAGGGTGTCGTGACGATTACCAAATTGGAGGAATCTTGCGTACCTATCAAAACTATCTGCTATTATGCATCTATCAAACATACACATGTCTTTTTACGTATAGTATAGCAGATTCAGAATCTTCATTACACGCAGATTAAAAACCTTCCCTATCTAACAACACCACCAGAAAAGTAGCACTATGGTATCTCTTCTCAACGCCCGCGTCAAACTCCCCCATGCCTAGAGCCCAAACACCTTCGCCATGACGACCTCCAGGTCCGTCCCAAGAAAGAAAGAAATTATCTCCTCAACGGCAAATTATTCGCCCCAAACCTCGCTCCTCCACCACTCGCAAGACTCTGTCTCACAATCGTCTCCGCCGCCGCCGCAGCAGCCAGTCGTTCCTTCTGCCGACTCCTATCCCTCAAATATGGCGCCGCTTCCGGCCGCATCCTTAGAATCCTCAATATCATATCATCACTCGGATCAGCCTGCGCCTCCTTCCTCTTCTCCTCTTTTGCCTTCTTCATGGTGCCCAAATTGCGACTCAGCATGATGCTCTTCGTCCGCCGCATAGAAGTACCCCCCATAAGGCCTCCAAATGAAGCGCCCAGACTTGCTGGCGCAGAAAGGCGGTTCCGCTGTGCTTGTGCGCGTTGAGCGGTTGCGGTGGCCATGCGTTCCGAGGTGCGGATCAGGCTGTCTGTTGTGTCGAAGTAGAAGAAGTTGAGGGAGGCGAGATCATGGTATTTGGGCGATTTCAAAACGTCGGCTGGTACACCCATTGCTTCGCCTGTCTCTTCGTCGCGGACGTAGAAGAAGTCAAAAAGTAGTTGGAGCCAGCGGAAGACGACGTCTAGTTCTTGCTGGGTAAGGGGTTTTTGAGTGGACGGCTTGTCTGAGAGAGGTGGGACTAAGAGACTTTCAATAGCGAGGAGAACCTCTTTCCATAGGCGAGTCATTACCATAACCATTGATGCATCTGTTAGCGTCTGTTTCATGATGGCGAAATTCTCATCGAAGTAAGTGAAAAGGGGTTTCAGCGCATTTTCGATGTCTAGTGGGGTAAGACTTGGGACAATAGATTGGCGATTCTTCCACAGACTGGTAACTGCAGCCACGGAAATACCTCCTCGTGAAAGCAGCATTTTCAGGGCATCTTGAGAGAGCGATGCACTGATATATGTGGATAGCTACACAGCATTAGCTTTGTATTATTTCCCAATTTGCAAGAAGACATACCTTGTCTGTGATCATTCTAGTCATATCCCTTTCCGTCCGCTTCAGCAATCTGAAAGCCTTGCCAAAATAGAATTGTATGTCGTCTCGTTCCCCTTCCATACTGACCCGTAGTAATAGTCTGCCTTGGGTATCCAAGTTCAACCAGTACTCTCGTGGCATGTAGTCGCTGAAATGTGCAGGGTCCAACTTGAGGGAAGTCCTTCCAACGTAATCATGATCGCCGAAGGTATCCCAATCCCAGACAGTTGCGATGATATTAAGAGCACCTTGAACTGTAATGTCAACTGACTCGTCCCAGCGGGGATTGAGATTCCTCATCACTACCCTAGTCTTCGCCAGTCGCTTTTGATACTCGTCCCCAAGAACCACATAGGGGTCGCTAGTCCCATTCGGATCGCAAGCCTTGAGCTCTTCCGCCTCAACAATCTTGATAGTGAAGACATATTTGTTCGTTCGCCGTGACTTCTCACGAGGAGGTGCATTCTTAGCCAACACTTCTGCACAAGCATCGACATTCATGGTTTTCTCAAGAACATCAAGTTGCTGAACGGCGTATTCGATATTGTTTAATTTCACAAAAGACTAAGATGTGTTAGTAAGTCCCCAGTAGATTATTATGGTAGGGTAGCTATACCTCAGGGTAGAATTGGAAGGGTTCGATCTTCTCTTTGTTGTTCCAGGCATCCTTGGCGAGCTGCATCCATTTCTCCTGCTTAGTTTGCAAAGCGGCTGCTTCCTGCAATGGCGACAATCTGTCCATTTCTTTGCTAAACCTCTGTTCGATGACCTCGCAGTACCGAGCAAGCCCGATGCCAAAAGATTTCGAAAGGGCAGTCATAAACTTTGCATACTGGACATCATCATCCCATTCTAGTTGAAATATTTGATCGGCAGTTTGATTAAACAGACGGAAAATATCGATAATAGAGACACTGTGCCGCTCATCATCTGTAGCACCGTGTTCTGGATGATCGGATCGGACCTGGAAGTGGTCTTGCTTGATGGCTTCGTCCACGAGCCCTAACATTTTTTCATCTGTCACAGCGATCCAACGCCATACAAAATCGGCAAGAAGGCCCTCGATGTGAAATGCAAAAGGGCGGTCCGGAAGCGCGGAATGATGAATTCGACGGATTTCCACAAGCTCTTTATACAAATCGAAGCCATCCTGTAGATCAACCTCGGAGTTGTTGCTCCGCGCAACATGAAGAATTCGCTGAATCAGGTCACTAGCATCGTTTTCGAAGCTCGGGAACATCGTCTCGACGAGGATCGTCAATGGATTTACGCCCATGATTTCTGGATTCTTTCGATATCTCTTTTGAATCCGTTCGCAAAGCTTCACAACAGCTTTACCAAGTTGAACGACGTGGTAGAATTGCCACTCTTCCTGATTCTGCGGCACTTCAGTCTCTAAGTATCCCCGGTATACAGCTGCAGCCTTGGAGCTCAGACCCTCGGTAAGTTGATTCTTGTATGTTTCAACCTCGCTAGGACCTTGAGAAAACGACGGGTCGCTCAAGATATGGTTCTCTAAGACCATGAGAACGGGGCCCGGAGAGGGAGGTTTTGTCTCGTAACAATGTTGCAATAGATCATAGAGATCACGGAGCAGAGCGTCATGCAAACTTGAAAGTACTTGGCGATAAAGGGCGAAATCCGAAACCGTCCAGTGACTTTGATCTATTGACGACAAGCCGACAGGTTGAGTAAGTGTGTGTGTATGTGCACGTTTCGGTTCAGGCGGCGGAGATTTGACGAACTCGAAGGCAGTGTCGATCTCATCTAGCCCAATCTCTTGATCCAGGAACTTTTGCGCCGCAACATCTAGAAACAGCACAAGCCTAGTGAACTGTGGAATTCGCCAGCGAACGCACAATTCAGCTACAAGGTCCATTGAAGCTCGAGACAAGAGCGAGGCTGCAACAGGTCCTTCTGCTGATTGGGGAGCATGGAGTTGGTCGAATGTCATTGCGTGCATCAGGATTGATCTGTAATACGCACGTGGTTCTGGAGGGATGAATGTATACGTCGATTCTTCGAGGAAGAGCTGACGAGGGTTGTCTTCTTCTGTTGACAGAGAGCTCATATCAGCAGGCTGGTCGAAGGAATAAAATGAGTTGGGCTCCACAGGACTCGCAATTGTTTTAGCCAAGTCGGAATATGCTTTGTCCTCGGAAAGACTTGCTGAAGCAGAGTGAGCTGGTGGAAGTGGTTTGTTTGTTCCCGTACTCTTAACGAGTTCAGGCCTGGCTTGCAATATTTCAGCCATCATTTGAGATAAGTCTGGCACCTCACCCTTCTTCCAAGCTTGATATCCTTCGTCGAGATCAAAATCATCACTTCTTAGAGTTCGTTTGGTATTGGAATCAAGACAATACTGGTAAGCCTTGAGGTCTGTGAGTGCTGCTTCCTCCGTCCAGATTTTTTTGTTGGCATCAATGTCGGATTGTACCTGCGAGTTTCGAAGGCCAAATATTTTTGCGACGGTCTGTACCATAGCCATATCTTTGACTTCCAGGCTGAGTGGGATCACAACTTCCACAGTATTTCCAGCCTGATTATCTCCCTTATCAATGAATAAATCTTGATCGTTTGTCAACAGCTTCTTCTCTAGTGTTGCCAATCTAATCATGAGCTCGGGTCTGTCCTTGTCGTCGCCATGATCTTTCAAGGTATTACTGATCAATCTGACGAAAAGGGCAACATGGCGATCGACCAACAGCTTCCACGTATCGTCATCTGGAGCCTTGCCTTTCTGGAGCGATTTGGTTGCGTTGGAATAAAATATCAACACCAAATCCTCTACACGCCTTTCCTTGTCCATTCTTCTCCGGAAGCCCTGCTCGGTGAAGGCTGTATAGGCTTCAGCGAATGTACGCTTGACCGCGGCATCATTGTATCCAGGAAGTTTCTCCGTCCCCATAAGGACACCCTGAAGACGCTTCTCTAGAGGTGACATGAAGCCATGGGGAAATTTTGCGCTCTTGGTGTCCTTCACTCGCGAGAAATCTTGAATTAAATCTCCGATCATCACTGAATTTCGCTTCGCGAGTTTGGGGGTCGGTGCCGCCGCAACATATTGCTTCCTCTTCGCTCGGGGCTGGAGGAGGTGGTGGAGGTAGGCGACTCGAAGAGCAAATGTATATGCATCGTTGTAGCTCACGGCCTTTGATCGTGCTCGAGAGCTGTTTCGGGATATTGACAAGCGATCGAAGTTCTGGACACTGTTCAAACGCCTATTTGGCCGTGATCGGGAGGAAGCTGTCGACATATTGTGTTGCTAGAGAGTTGGCACGGTGTGTGGTGTTTGGGTTCTGGCGGGGTGAGACCTGAGGATCTGTTTACCTCCGTAGCCCCAAGACTGTGCCGCTGTCTTACAGAGTCACGGTATATCTTCTCTTCCCACTGACTGCACGCACAAGAAGCAGCTTCATGAAAAGGTCGTGATTCCTTCAAAGGATGCCCGGTTCATCCTGACACGGGATATGGCGATGATGATAGTGCGGCGACTGCTACGCCTCCAAGCAGGGGTAGTTGTTAACCCTTGTTCTGCGCTGTGACCCCCGCCTGTTGCGAAGTTCGCGGTGGAAAACAAAAGCAGCACCAACTTCTAAACTTCTTGCTTAATAAAAGTCGGTGATAGTAAGTGCCGCTTTTTGCGTCCCGCACGAGGAACCTTAGCGACCCCCGTATTGCTTTAAATAGGGGCGAAATACTGTACTAGACAATAATGGATCAATATACTGGTACATAAAGTTCACAGGCCATGTTCGTATCATACTCAGGTATGCAAGCAAAACATCATCGCTTCTCGTGGGCTATTAATCTTGAGGATTCAAGAACGTTCAAGAAATCGATTAGACGAACCACCTGTACAATACACCCAGTACTATAACCCATATTCTGTCTACGTCTCCAATTCAAGCAACCCAGGTTCCTAGCATATCTTAAATACCCGTATATCACACATCTATCTCCAATAAAAGGCACCAGAATATGCATTTACTAGCAACACCTAAACCCCTCTTTGAGACATCTTTGATAGAACTAGTCACGTGACACGGCTTAAGGTTGAAATGATTGGTTTGCCAACGACCCCAAAACCGCCGCCTTACCTTACCTTGTTGAACCTCATCTCAGCTCACTCGTCCCAACCAGCACTTTCACCATTTTCAAACCTTTTAGGAGTGCTGAATCCCTTGAATCTATACTGATTTGATGGTGGTACGGGTATTCCTTGGCCAAGAATGCGTGTTCAGCTCCGGGCTGCGCAACGTGACGGTTCAAATTCAAGCTTAAGAATTGAAACACAGCTTAGAATCCGACTCCAACTCCGAATTCAACTCCACCCTCGAAGATCATGACCGCCAACCTTCCCAGCCCTGATCTTACTCTCAGCGATACAGCCTCACAGCCAGATGACCAGCCGATAGCCATCCCAAAGACCTCCGCGACCTACCAGCCATCGAATCATATAGAAACAAACGGCTATGCCGAACAGCCCCGAATGTGTCCCAACGAGCCAGATGCTTTGGAGAGGTCGGAGAGGACCAGTATTGATGCCAGGACCAAGATCTCGAGTCTGCTAAAAGACAAAGAGCAAGAATGGACGGCTGTTGTAGAGAAGAAAGGTCCCCTGCATTTACTAGATTTACCTATGGACGTATTGAAAGAGATCGTCAAAGAGGTAGGCGGCTGAAACCATCATCGTCCATACTCAGAGCTAACCATTCATCTGTATATCTAGGTAACCCATACAAATGACCTGACTGCACTGGCCCTCACCCACTCTGCCTTGCATAATCTCGCGATTCCCCATATTTATTCACGATTTGACATTGTATGGCCCGACGCTCATGCAACAACGGACCCAAGAACTGGTGTGGATGCTCTCACATATGGCCTTGCTACTTTGTGCATGGGCAACGTCTTTACGGATCATAATAAAGAGCAATCCTATACATGCACGAATTGTGGTACCGTCAACAGTGCAGAATGCCACCATGATTTGGTATCATCCCCCCGCAGTGGTCAGCGGCGACTTGGAAATCAATATCCCCAGTTTACGCGGAAGTTCTCTCTTGGAAACGGGCCTGCAGACTGGGTGCAGGAGTATTTGATTACGAAAGAAAGTGGAAAGATGCTTGGAACTCTAGTTGCGCTTGCCGTGGCCAGGATGGTGAACTTGGAGACGTTTGTTTGGGACATGCCCACTGGCGTCTTACGGGACGTTTGGCTGGCTTTATCCTCTCTACAAAGTCGAAACACAGACCACGATTGTCGACTAGAACGGGTCTGGGTTAGGTGGCATGATAACTCTGACCCGGCAAATATGACAGCAGCTCAAAATGCGGCTACGAACTCAAATACCACACCGCAGATGTTGGCTACTAGTACTATGACATCGGTTGGGTGGGCGCTACCCCCTGGGCCTCTTCCCAACCCCACTGGCACGCCTTACCCACGGTCCTACGCACAAAGTAACGTTGAGTATCCAACACTGAGTGTTTTGCCACCCCTGAAAAGCCTATCTGTGCTTGACATTGACGAACTTGACTATCTGGACGAAATGAGTGTTCTAATCGCGAAATCTAAAGACCGCTTGCGTGAACTGCGGGTTGGAATATCTACCAAGGCAGTCAGCCGAGATTTTGCACTTGCCTGGGATGGTGACGGCCTCCACCAAGTTGATCACAATGCACAGTGGCCTGGAGCAAGCACAATACCCGAGCGGCGGTTGGGAGGGGTGCTGGGGGTGCTCTTGGGGCGCATTTTTGATATTCGTAAGAAGCAAAAGACCACGAAGTCAGAAAAGAAAGAGCGGGGTGTGTCTATGGCTTCCTCTACTCCATTGGCACAGGAGTCGCATCACACAGAAACGCAAATTCCCTTCCCAAATGACATGCAGAATGACGATATTTTGGGGAATCCAGTATCAGAAGCGTTGAATGGCTCCCCAGATGGCCCGGATGGGTATTGGACTGGCAAAAAACCCACTACTGCCAGTGCTTCAGTATCACCTGGAGTCACATTCAACATTGATGGTGGACTGTTGCCAACTGATTCGAACGACCTCAACATACTAGCTCCTACTTCTGGACTCACTACTATTCCGCCACTAGAATCTGCTCAGTCTGATGTGGACTCTCTCAACGCTCTGATATCAGCTCACGGAATTGACTCGACGGTAGATTTACAGAGTCATGATATCGCACAACCAGACATTATAGTAGATCTTCCGTTACGTCGCTCACAAACCCAAAGCCAAAGACATTCGCACTTCTCTGAAACTTCTACGGAAAGAGAAAGATTGGAAGGGAAACTGAGACTTCAAACCCTGGAGTTGGAACGTGTTCCCTTGTCTGTGGCTGTACTTCAAAAGGGCTTTGACTGGTCAGTATTAACAAACCTGACGATCCTCGATTGCTCTCAACACGACAGACTGTGGGTCATGCTTCGCCGGCACTTTCAACCATCATCTTTGGGCAGCACTCATTCTTCAAAACATGGATCTAGCGTATCCATGCAGTATCACCTGAATCTCAAAAAGATCCATACGGACGCTTCTTCTCCTGCTCTCATTGCCTTCTTAAAAGATACTCTAGCACCGAATACTCTGGAAACGCTCTTTTTGCAAGATCGCAAACGATCCAGTACAAGTAATGTCACAATTGTAAGCATCCCGTACACGTGAAATATTATATATCGAGCTTGACATGAGCTGACTATGAAACTTCAGGACGCTATCTACCGGGGTCCATTGAAAAGACATCGTGCAAGCCTTAGGAAACTGATGCTAGACAGTTCAGACAAAATTCCCCGAGGGCCAACAAGCTCGTCAGATAGCTCAAGATACAGGGCCTGGATGCCAAACCGCGATGTTCTTAACTTTATCACGAGTGGACGCATGTGTAACCTTCGAGAGCTGAGTATTGCCATTGACTATAAAGATTGGGTACGTTGACTTATGGTATCTGGTGGTCTTCCAGCATGCAATGTACTAATTAATACTGCCAGCATCACTTCCTCCAACGCCTCCCTCAAGTTCCTCACCTCCGCTCTCTGAACATTCCCTTTATTGCCGACCATGTTACCACTGCATTCGACCCTCGAGAACTAGCTATGCAAGTTGTCGATGTGATCGTTCTGCGCCCTGAGGTCGAGTTGTGTTACATGGGCGTCTCGCACAAATGCTTCGAAATCCTGGAAAACCGGCCCCATGATGAGGCTCATGGGTCGGGAGATGCGCATTCAAGCGCTGCCAATTTTGGCTCCGGCGTGATTGACGAAGAGGACGACGATGAAGATGAAGAGGGAAGCGATGAGGATGACGATGAGGATGAAGAAGATGACAACGGGACTCAAATCCCCATTGACCCAGATGAGACAGAGTCAGAAATGTCTGACCACGACGATTCAGACACTGATTCTTTTGATGGTTCTGAGGACGGCAAATCGAAGGTCAGACTCCGTCTGCGAGAAATCTTATTCTACGACGATAAGGTGGCTATCTTCAAAGCTCGCCATGGGAAGCTCTAGTAGAACTCAGGAATCGCTGGATGGTCTCTGTCTGAAGACACCAAGGTACCGAAATACCCAGCGTCCCACCCAGGACATTCCTTCCGTATCTAGATTTCGCTCGACCATTGAATTAGGGAGTTCATAACGGGAAATGTTTTACTTACATAGGGTGGAGTTTTTTGAGCGCATTTGGAAGCAGGACTGAAGCATTGGTACCCAAAATAGGAGTGGCGAGTCGGATCTTACTATAGGAGGAGACTTTCTCTCCTAAGGCGAACATTTGGTTGGCGATAGGGATAAGGATTCGAAAGTCCAGCACTTATTTAGCTCGGAATACGGATGATACCAGTGCAAGTTTCAGCAACTCTCAGATGTTCTATTTATTTGCCGATTCGAGAGATCAGAGCCTCGTCAAAGTCATAAGGATATTTTGGTCGAGATTCTGGACTTGTTGTTTACATGCATTCCCATTTCCCATTAGTAGGTGGATTTGCTAGGGTCTCTTTCACAAGTTCGCCGCAAATGTCCATGTCAAGGTAGTTCGTCTATTATTGGCATGAAACATCCATGAAAATGCGAGTACCACCGTAAGTGTGGTGCGGGGCTCGGCTTGTCAAGTTCCTTGGCAACTGGGTATCTCGCAAGTTGGAGAACAAATGAGATATCATCGATGATAACCTCAGTCTCACTCGTATCTATGAGATCGTACTGAGGTTCGTAACTCCGCAGAATGTATCTTTTTTGATAATGGCTTAGCAGACGCTAAGTAGTTTTGAGAGGAGATTATGAAAAAACCTCGCTGACGATCAAACTGGTGACTTTTCTACGCCGCAGAACATAGCACTAGCGAATACCACCTTCCACCCTCATATTTTCAACGAGCCTCAAAAGACGGGCCCCACTATTCAGAGAGCGGCATCCTGCGGTCTTGTCCGTCACGGCCGATGTGGCGGGGGATTTGATCAAAGGTTCTGGGCCTCGATCATCTGAAACACGATCTACAGTACTCTATTTTGGAACTCTTTTCTGGACGGGGCTCTAGAGAGCGAGGAGCATGAGACCCGGAATCGCCTTTTCAGACAATCTGACAAGGGCGCCATTGGACCGATTTTGGCAGTTTCGGTGTACAGTTTGGATGGTGAATTGTGTGAGTGTACTCTGTACGCAATATGCGATCCAATTGCGTATGTTTCTTCAAAGGACTTAAGCTTACAGTGCCTGTCTATATTTACTCGAGTACCATTACTATATTAGGCACAGAGGTAACTTGTGGCAAATGCAGGGTTGATGACGATTTATCTTGCACTTACCTTTAAGTAAGTACCATAAGTTTTACATACAAGTTTTGACTTGCGGAGTAGTACGCCGTTAAGCTGCTCTCGACTCGTTGTCGACTCTCACTAATACGAGTAGCGGTCAGTACAGTTTTCCTAATTTAGAGTATATACTACTATACAGCAAATAGTCCCGATCTACGACTTCTATTCCAGGAAATTAGCGGTGTATAGCTAATTAACAGGTCGAATACCGGCTACTAAAAGGGTAGACCGCTGGGCAGCCTGGGACCGGGTAAAATACATTAACTTTTGAAACAATCTCTCTTTACGCCATAGTCGAGTTTCCTAATGATCCCAAACACACGATCATTAGCACTAGTCGAAACTTGTTTTATATTTAGGAAGTACACTAAACTTTATCACGCCTGGTTTCTACGAGGAGGGCCTGCAGTGCGGGTAGAGTCTACTAGTCCGTCACGTCAAAAGCGGGACATGCTATGCTCGCACTTCGCAGCTTTCTACTGGTGCATACTTCGTCCGTTTATACGTAATCAGGTACTTAGTGGGACAAGTCTCAATCTTGGACTAGTTCTACTGTGCCGAAATCTACATACCACGGATGGCTGCACAGCTTCGTGGTTGAAGCCCTAAGACTTGGACCCCAGAATCCAGATAAGCCATATCTCTCCCGGCGCTTGTACGGCTTGTTGCTTTGATGTAGAAGAGGCGCACGCTTGTTATTCCAGGTGCTTTCCAAAGCCTCAATCGACGCGCTTAACCCCGTTGTTATACAGCCTGTATGGAGTGCTAGTAGAGTAGCGATGGTGGAATTATCGACTTGTTCATGTCCACAATTATAAATTTCCAGCATACCGGGAAACCCCAACAGCAGAGCAAGAGACTATTCTGTATTACTCCGAGGAATGGGAAATGAATTTATCATAACCCCAGACGGCTCGCCATGCCGAGTCGTTGTTATCAGCCCGGATAAGCTACTTTTTTGCGGGCCTTATCATGTGCGAAGACCGATTGGTACGAAGGTACAGTGTGTGATTTCTAGTTTGAAACTAGAATAGCTGGCGAATCACGACTCTTCCAGCGTCCAAAGTCAGGTGTCGGAATGCACAAGTGCTTCTGGAAGTGTGACGATCTTACTGGGGTTGGGACGATCAGGGCATCCAGTGCATCAGGGACGTGTGGTTTTTCGGAACTATTCGCTGCATAAAATGCTTTTGGCAGCGATTTGCAATACTCCATCATTCAGGCATATCCCAGTGCTTGCATGGGGCGCTGAAGACCCAATTTCTCAGAGGCACGACCCCAAATGACACCCGCGCAGCGGTTGATAGCGCCTAATGTTGCCTCCGGGGTTCCTATCTTCAGGCTCTCCACTCACCAAGACGAATCGCCGGAAAGTGCAAGATAGCATGGAATCATCATGGCAGTGTTTACACGGAGGTACTGTACTGTACCTCGGTTTCTAAAGGAACAGTATGCGTTTGATTCAGAGCTGCAGACTCGAGGTCGCGACAAACTCGCCCCTGACACCACGTTCGCTGCAGGAGGTGTTAAATGGTTGCCTCTTGCGTCTGACGGTTTACCGGACATAGTAATGTGATGCAGGTACCGGCTACAATAGGTGACTGCGCTCAATAATATGGTCTGGTAACATGAGACGATCGCGTGTAGCACGCCGGATGGCGGTTGTACCGGCAGTCAAATACAGTCAGGGGGCTGGATTATACTCCGTACACCAGTTTACCGCGCCGTTGCGACTTGAAGATATTTCTGGAGATTCGTGGTGGCACAGTCCATGTGAGCACGAGGGGTGGGTGGGTGTTAGTTAGCGTGTTACAGAATCGCTGAAGCTTGTGCCTGACTACGACTCGAGCTCAGCGAATAGCTCCACAGATGCTTACAGTGGAGGTATCCTTGCCTACTCGACGAGGCTGCGAATTGCGAGCCAGCGAATTCGCGATGCTACCTATGGCCAGCACCGGGTTGCTTAACTGGCCAGCACATGTTCCCCCAATCTCGTTTATGCTGCGATTTCATATTCCGGCGGTCATTGTTAGGCCATATTCGGTCGTGTTCGCGGCATGAGCCGCATAGCAGCAAAGAGGCAAAAAAAGCAGAGACCAGAAGCATACTTGCGCATTCAGTCACCGTACTCCGTATGCAATTTAGCTCGCAGGTAGGCCCTACTATACGCTGTATATAGTAGCTCTACGCGGGGTCCAACTACGGAGTACTCCACTTGCAAGTAGTTCCAGCGGGCAAGCTCCGAGCTTGCAGCTCTGCGACCAGTGTCATGCACGCTGTCCTTGCTAGGGGGTGCGCGAGGGAGCCTTGCCGTTGTACGCTCTTGTTGCCTTCTGCCCAAAATTCCAGAGAACGGGAAAGCTGCTTCTGTCAATGGGAGGGGCTACTAGAGTGACAGGGGGCTGAATCCTTCAGCGCTCTTGCTAAGTGAAGTGCGATCGACCAATGGCGTGGATTTCGCTACAGAAACCCTGGACCAGGTTATTCGACCAGGGGCTTACTGAAGATACATTATAGCCCTGCTTCCCATGGTCGCTTTTGAGGCGAAGTGATAGAAAACGTTTATGCCTCTCCCAAATAGGTTCTCATCTCATCTGCTCATTTCAACAAAGGACTTCCCTGCCACGAGATCCCCACGTTTATAAATCCTACAGCTCACGCGCATTTATCTATTTCGAGCATCTTTCATCTAAATCCATCGTATGTGCCGCCTTCACCAGTCACAGCCCCTCATCCTGCTCTCATGGACTCCTTCTATATAGACTCGAGCACAGAAGACTCACGTCAATCTAGATCAAGAGCCAACTCCCATCTCTCCACAACAGCATCGCACTTTCGAGGTTTAAACATCCTCGAGTCCATTCCTTCATCAACGCTTGGATCATCTGATATTCATCCTTCTCAACCACCACGCTCCTTTCCATATCAGGATAGAACTCAATCATCATCGTCTATCATCGATTCACCTGCTTCTCAGCAACTCACTCCTTTTCCGTTACTATCACAAAGTGATCTGCACGCCGAATTCTCCTACTTGGAATCGACTCGAGCATCAACAGAAGGACTTGCACTCAGATTTGAACCAGAATCGTATCTTGAAGATCAAGACTCTGTCGGTGAACAATCATCAATATCACGTTCCAACTCAATTCCAGCAAACATGTCTACTATGGGAATTCAGCAATACGATACTCGCTTTGAGGCGAGACCTTATCAATCATACACATGGCCTCGTGAGTTTCTAGCTGAAGTTCGTATCCCTCAAAGCATACTAACAATATCTAGACTTCGAGATGAATGATCAATTCATTCCTCAAATCTCTAGCCCTCATTTGAGCCCTAACATTCTCTCATACGAAGAGCCTAAGATGATGCCTATCTACGCTCGTTCTATTTCATCCAGTCCTCCACGAACAAGCCTTACTCCTGAACAGAGAGAGTTGAAGCGCCAGCGTGATCATGCACGAAGAGATTCTAAGACCCGTGATCGTGTTAGACGGGAACGTTCCACCAGCAACCCATATGTTGTATCCCAGAGAGCTTCTCCAGAACTCTTGCCACGAACCCTTCCCGAGTACACAACAAGCCTCACACCATCTCCTCTTTTGGCTTCCGGGGCACTTCCTTCACAACAACAAGCACAGCCATCTCCTGCCTTGAGCAGCAGTTCTTACCTTACGCCATACTCGCCACAGCTCGCCGAGAATGGACAGTCTGATATGTACAGCCCAGTTTTCACAATGTACGTTTTGCCCATAACGTCTGTACCAAGAAGATGAAGACTAACGATTGCTAGGAGCCCAAATGATTTCACATCAACACCAACTTTCAACTCTCTGCCATACTCGAACGCCGGTCCAGAGCCTAGCATTCACAGCTTCGTTGGCCGGCCACACTCACACTCACTTTCGTCAGTCGGATCTCAACCAAGTCTGTACCAGCACCAGCTTCCAAAAATTGGTTCCTCGGATCATGGAGACCATGTTCGGGTCGTCCACAGCCGTCCTAAGCCACAGTGCTGGGAACACGGCTGCAACGGGCGCCAATTTTCTACATTTAGCAACCTCTTACGACATCAGCGTGAAAAGTCGGGTGCGGCAGCAAAATCAAGTTGTCCAAACTGTGGGGCTGAATTTACGAGGACTACTGCACGAAACGGCCACATGGCGCACGAGAAGTGCAAGCAACGGAGGGACTCATAGAGTGGGTAGTAAGGGTTTACATGCATTTTTTGGAGTATTTGCTTTCTGGGTTCTAATGGGGAGTCGGGCACTAGAAAATCATTCGTTTGGCAACAAAGGGGGGGATGGGTCTTCTTTTAGAAGTGTACTTGTACGATTATCAGGACGCTTATGGTTGACGACATTTTTGAGAACAATATACCCTTCCATAGTCTACTTCAGAAATTTAAGAAAGAAACATCAAATCATCACACGCTGAGGATGTGCCTGGAGCTGAAACCAAGGGCTTACATTATTGAGTATTGATTGACGGCTGGATGAAAAGTCTACCTACCACACCAAGGCAGCCTGAAGAACCAAGACTCGGACTTCGGGGAACTGGATGGTCTCAAATGAGAAACCATTACTTCAATCAGCAAGTACGAGTGCATGAAACAATAATAACTACTCAAATGCTCCAACGGTGTCCATATTCAGGTACAATGGACGTCTGATTTGTTTGTACTTGGCTGTCGGAAACACAGCCCCTTTCCAGAATAGCATGCTCGACGTCGGCTCGGACGCACTGCGCATGCTGATTGGAGGGAGAGGCTAGAATTCTCTCCCCTTGCAGCGTACCTGCCTGCCCGCACCTGCACCTGCACCTGCACCTGCACTGCACCTGCTGCATCTTCAGCAGCTAAAAGTCGCATGGCATGGCCTGGCGTGGTATGAGTAAGCAGCATCATCGGACTGAGGGACCCAGCCACTGAGAACTCTCGTCATTTCCAGGATTAGATATCGGATCGTTTGACGACGCCGCTGGTGAGGTTGAACAATAGATCTGCATCTGTCATCTTCAACCCGATGCACCGTTTTCATTCACGTCTTAGAAGAGCTGCAGTACGAGGCAAGCCATGCCATGCCATGCCATGTGCAGCCTCATGAGTGAGACGACACTGCGGTGTCAGTGTCACCAGAAGATGCGTATATCACTGTACGAGTACTCCGTACCTTACCTGTAGGTTGGGTCAGGGCACAGCCTTTCAAGATACCGTCCTCGTCCTGTACTGACAGGCAACCAAGGCTGGACACTGCCCGAGATGACAGAACTGCCAGAGATCTGAAACAGTGGGGGCTGAACACGCCAGAACGCCATCCCCCGGATCATCCCAGCACGCCACGCCCCAAGCTGAAGATTTATTAGTTCTCCCCTTCCCCTCCGCTCGCACGGCACAGCGGCCTCCTCTCATCTCGTTCCTGGCAAGTGCCCCACCGTTTGCGGTTCGCGCAGAATACTCACAGCTATTTATGGAAACGGGTCGGTACCCCGTACCTAGGTACGTACTGTAGTGCCACGGTGCCATAAATCGAGGCTGCAAGAGCAAGGGGAGACCACTGCCAGACTGCCACTGCCGCCATAAAAGGCACAATGTCAGATGGCAGATGGCCGGCTTGAAATCCTTCAGCCTTGTCAATTGGTTAAAGCTTGTGCAAACTTCTCTGTGCCACTACTTTGAAGTCTGCGAAAAGAGCGAAGACGGAGGCCAAGAGTGCCATTTTCTTTCAAGAGCAGGATGCTGCTGCATGAACGCAAATTTCCGTGCCATTGCATATCTCGATATGGGCGAGGCTATTGCTTCACATTCGAATAGCAGAGCGTGCCACGCAATCTCGCGATGAACTCTCGATGATGTACGCACAATTTCCTATCCTATATCTGGACTGAGAGGGGCAAACTACCTTCTAGAAGCTTTGAAAACAGGAAGGAGCACTCCACACCTGTCCTGGTCCTCCAATCCAGAGACATCCCCTCTCTGAAGGATGCGGCACGGTCGTCTCCACAGCTTCTATATGAATACATCGGCCTGACCGGTCTTTCTAGCGGAATGTCATGCGCAAGTGCCATGGCGATACCGATATGGCTTCAGAAATTGTTGTACTATCACTGGTCTCCCCTGCTGCAAGTGGGAAAGTGTTGCCTAGTAGCAATGCATCTGTTTCTACAAGCATTGTTCCCGTGTATACCTTCTTTACAGATGTTTTTTTCAGCGAGCTTCCTGTCGATCTGGCTTGGTATGGCCATCAAAAGAGAGAGTTATGGAAGTTCCAAGACGCCCGGCTGCCGTGCCAGATGCTTTCGAAACCATGACCATTACTTGAGGTTACAAACGAGCAGACCAATCGATGTGGTTGGGACATTAGCATGCGGAGAATACCGCGTAAGGACAACTGTACAAGACACCTTTAGATGATTACATCCATCTCTTAATGGCCTGATATGGCCATTTTTGGTTTCATAGAGCGAGTTGTCTAAAAACAACGTGGAACAAGTTGATATGTTTCAGTGTGGTTGCCTGCAGGAAGACACTACGTTAAGGTGGCGGTGTCTTGCCTCTCTATGCCTCAGACATGTAAAGTTGCAACCATCACGGGGTTGTCTCTTGTTATAATGCCCGAAGAGGATCAATAAGGTGTAAGCCGGGCCATAATCAGAGACGTTTGGCTCGTATATTCATGAATTGGCTGAGTCACGTTCCATTTCAAGCCATAATTCCAACTTGTTCCTGAGCCGATACCGAAGTTGGGTGTCTCGCATGCAAGGCACAAGTTGGTGGTTGGTGGTGTCGTTGGAAGCCTTGTGTTGGGCGCAATGCATCATCTCTTGCACTTCCGCCTCAAACCGAGGTGCGGTAACACTACACTGACGATGATGTCTCAAGGGGATTACCGATTGATTCCAAACTCTCAATGATATTCGCGCTGGAGAATTCCATGTTAGGCAACAGACATCTGGAAATTCTGGATCTGCCCACTTCAAACTAAGGCACGAAACCTCACCATGTTTCTTCTGAGGCAGGTGGTATTAGGATCAGCGCCCTCTTGCGTAATCTTCATATGCTTTCAAAGTCAACAAGCCATCTAGAGTTTGAAGTTACGTTGCGGATCTTTAGTGCGACGCGTCGTTTACTCAGCAAACCTTTACTCATCCACCAGATCCAGACTTGCTCATACAACCGAGATGAGGTTCATGGCTTTGCTGACACAACGATGATACTGAGACACAAGGATCGTAAGTGGCGTTGAATGCCTTTGCGTGAGTACCAACTGGATTTCTTATTCGGGTGTTTTCATGGCTGTTGGTAAATTTACGATATCTCACTATAGATTGATTAGCGCACTAGTAGCTGATGGTCTACTGGAATTCGAATAGGTGTTAATTTCACCAAGTCCATGACATAAACCTTGAATGTATGTCCTGCATTATACTTTTCGGCTTCCATGGTGTCATCCATGCACAACTTCTACTAGCCAGCCCGAGATTTACAGACTAAGTTCCCGCCCGGGCTTCCGGTCTGCTTCCTCGGCCTTGCCGTTTCCTCGTGGTGCCATTCCTTTCAGAGCAGGGTGAGCTGATTATTAAAGTGGTCTCTTGCCCCGCATTCGAGCAACATGAGATTATCATATATCCACAGCGGGAAGTCCTGAGTAGTACTGTACGCTTGTCTTAATTGATATTTCGAGATGAGGAACACTGCACTGCACGATGGTATAGGAAATGGCGAGCGCGATTGCCTTGAGTGAGGTGTATGTTTTGGGAAAGTATATGTTGCCAGCTCGACAAACAGAGACATCCCAAAGTCTATACACGATGTGCACGAGAAGCTTGAATTGCCTCAAAGCAAAACGCTCTTGGGAAAATCTAGGCAAGAAGACTCGAGTCGTAACCAATTCAGGAATGTCTTGTGCTCAAGGACTCCTCGTAATCTGGCAGCTTTTCCAAAAGACGGCCCAGTGCTGAGTTCGAGGTCCATCAGGTCTGAGCTGTGACTTCAAGCCATTTTCTGTGGCGATAACGGTTCACAGAGCAGATTGACTATTTCGTCTTCTACCAACTAATGGAATACTCATCATTGTATCCCAGAAGCCTCCCTGAGTGCAATTCGCTCGTCCCAATCTCGGAATGAAATCAACATTCGATATTCATATACATCGTGGTAACACACCGGGATCTGGGAAAGGGAAGCAAGCTCTACGTGGATGGAATAAGTGGCTGAATGATAATATCAGATGTACCAAAATTCTAGCACATTATTCGGCGACTTTTTTCATCCATGGAGAAGCAAGTATCATCCCCATTGTACCATCCACGATTTTGTCTTCTGCCAATTATTTGTACATCCCGCAAGAACGAATGAGTATCAATCTCAAGAAGGGACGGCTTGTTGCACTATGCAGGAGCCAATGATCGAAAGACTATACTGCTCCTTGAAAAGGCAGCATGGTTGGCTTTTGACGCACGCTGTTTTGCTTTTCTCCCTTTCCAGATTTATTTTGAAGCAAATTGAAAGATTACAACCACCGAATCAGGAAGCACTAGCCATTTCCGACTCTTTTTTAAGCTTGCTGTTGCAAACCCAGCTTTGCTTCAATGATATCGTGTCCCAGCTTGCTTTGTCTTTTTTTTTCTACGAATTATCTTCTGGAATACTTATCGACGTTCTGCGTTCGCTTTCTGTGTGTCTCGCTTCTTGCCATTTTGGGTATATCGCAGAATTCGATGAGCTATAATTGAAGCTTTGTCTGGCATCGACCTAGCTTTGATGCAGCCATATGTCTAAAGGGTGGCAACAAGACTTTGCTCTTGCGTTGCTCTTGCGTTGCACTTGCTTTGCACTTGCTGGCACTTGCTGGCACCGAAGGCTGAATGCATGCACAGTTCGTCTTAGCTTAGTATGTATAACCAGAGCAATAGAAAGATAGAAAATCCGATAACATTTTGACGACAAAAGTCAACATCGAAAATTCTGCATTCTACTTTGAAAGAAGTTGAGGGGTAGTTTGTGCATGAAAAGCGTGGTAGCACCTGGTACACCAATTTAACAAACTTATTATAACCCCACGAACAACACACATAACACGGTGCATGACCCAGAATTTCTCAGACAAATGAGGAAGATGTAGTCAATGGCGGTGGTGAGTTGTGATATTGATACCCCTCGCCAAGTCCTGGGCGCTGATTGGTCTCCACCGCTCGGAGGCACTTAACGCGCTTTTCATTCAAACCGCGTTCGCGTCTCCAGATCTAAACCCTTACACAACAATAACCTCCACTTTGCCAGAATCTCCAACTTCCATTAATCTTCTCAACCTAGCTTTACAAATACACAAGAGTAAGTCAAAATGCAATGCCATCTCTGCCAAGGTTAGACAGCATACTGACTTGCGCTTCGCAGTGTTGGAGGCACGACTTGAGCAAGCTGATCTCCTGAAGAAGGTCGTCGATGCAATCAAGGACCTTGTTCAGGACTGCAATTTCGACTGCAATGACTCCGGCATCGCGCTCCAGGCTATGGACAACTCACACGTCGCGCTCGTCTCTATGATGCTGAAGGCAGAGAGTTTCTCGCCCTACCGATGCGATCGCAACGTCGCGCTCGGCGTCAACCTCACCTCCCTTACCAAAGTCCTGCGCGCCGCCTCGAGCGAGGACATTCTGACAATCAAGGCTGAGGATGCTCCCGATGTGCTCAACTTGGTCTTTGAGAGCAGCGAGAGCGATCGGTTGAGCGAGTACGATTTAAAGCTCATGGATATTGATCAAGAGCACTTGGGAATTCCGGATACGGAGTACGCTGCTACGATTAGCATGCCTTCTGCGGACTTCAAGAAGATATGCCAGGATCTCATGCTGTTGTCCGAGTCAGGTATGCTTTCTTGCTCTCTAGATTGCGCCTCTGGCTAAAAATTTCCCGCTACAGTCTCAATCGAAGCCTCCAAAGACGGTGTCAAGTTCACCTGTGCTGGTGATATCGGCAATGGTGCCGTTACCCTGCGAAGTCATACCAATGTCGACAAGCCAGATCTCAACGTCGAAATCGAGCTCACCGAACCGGTCTCCTTGACCTTCTCCCTCAAATACCTCGTCAACTTCTGCAAGGCTGCTGGTCTTTCAAAGTCCGTCAAGCTTTGCCTGTCTAACGAAGTTCCTCTGTTGGTTGAATATGCATTGGCGGGAAACAGCTACCTGAGATTCTACTTGGCCCCAAAGGTAAATTCTGCCAGCCAACCTTTGATGGCGTATACAGGCTAATATTCTATTCAGATTGGTGACGATGAGTAATTGTGACAAGTATCGGATGGTAATGATGATGGCATGAGTTTTATAGCATATTGCACAAGGCGTGTCGGTTGACTTTATGGATGGATATGGATGATAGTTCTTTTTAAAGGGGGATCAAGGATAAATTCAAGACTTGCGACCCCAAGACAACGGCCAGCGCGCTCACGGAATAAACAAAATATACGCCTTTTCCACCTGAAGTCGGTTTTGATCGTGCGAGTGATCTGCAGGCAGGCATATGATTCGGGACTAGCGCGGGGTATCTTTCACTTGGGATCTGCCCCGCCAAAGTTTTGGATCATCGCCGTGATAAGCACTTCCAATTCCCCTCGTTCTAATTCTACTGCAATATGCATTCCTTGCAGCTTTGCCTGGTTTTTGTAATCTGTTAATCATTACGCCGTCTTTCACCCCTTTCTTTAATCTTCAAAATCAGGACTTTGATACCCCACCTTTCGCATTCCCCTGGAAGGCAAACAAACCACAATGTCAGATTCAGACTTCCCCATCCCCGAGACGAACGTCCTTGCGGTCGCCAGCCATGTGAGAGCCCTTCCACTGTCCCAGTTCCTCCTCTGCTGACCTGACTCCAGGTTGTCTACGGGTAAGCTAGCCCCCCCAATCTTTCGGGCATCCCACTGAGCAAGACCAAGCTATGTCGGGAACACCATGGCGACCTTTGTAATGCAACTCCTGGGCTGCGAAGTCGCCGCCCTCAATACCGTTCAGTTTAGTACCTTGCACTCTTCCCACTGCTCCAAACCATATTGAGCAAGGATACAGGCAATCATACGGGCTACGGCCAGGTAAAGGGCACCCGAGCCACTGCCACTGAAATCTCAGACCTCTACCAAGGCCTCAAAGACTCTTACGTCGATGACTTCGACATGATGCTCTCGGGCTACCTCCCAGGCGCCGCCGCCGTCGAAGCCATGGGTACCATCGCACGAGATCTGAAGTACAAGGCGACGATGAAACCGGGAAGTTTCTTCTGGGTGTTGGATCCAGTGATGGGAGATAACGGACACTTGTACGTAGCTGAGGATGTCGTGCCCGCTTACAAACTGTTGCTGAAGGACGCGGATTTGATTCTGCCGAATCAATTTGAGGCTGAGTGAGTTATTACATCGAGGCTGGGTGGAGAGTGGTGCTGATGGAGACAGGACGCTTTCGGGGGTTAAGATTGTAGATATGGAGACGCTGAAGCAGGCTATATCTACGTTGCATGAACAGTACCGGATCCCGCATATCATTATTACCTCCATATCGTTGCCGACTCCTGGGGCTACGCCGTCACTATCGATTGTAGGGTCCACGATTGCTTCGGATGCGAAACCTCGAATCTTTGGGATCAAGATACCAACGATCGATTGCTATTTCAGTGGCACCGGAGACATGTTCGCTGCATTGATACTTGTACGGTTACGGGAGGCAGCGAGTAATATAGAGGGTTTAATGAGCATACCTTCATGGGTCAGCGACGATGATGTAGAGGCAACGGAATTACCGCTTGCACGAGCACTAGAGAAGGTCCTGGCGAGCATGCATGGGATTCTAGCGAAGACAAAGGAGAGCAGAGACAAAGAGATGGACAAGTTCAACAATAGAGTGAAGGGTTTTGAAGAGGAAAGTGCGAAGAGGTTGAAGTTGGCTCAGTCAAAAGCAGCTGAGGTTCGGCTGGTAAGAAATGAACAATACCTAAAGCATCCAGAGGTCAGATTTACAGCAGAGAATGTTTAGATGAGCTAGGCATCATAGATGGGGAAGATTCGTAGGGCGTTTGACAGACACGTTTCCAGAGCACGAACAAATCCCCCAAACCACTGGGCTTGTGAACCATTTCTTGATTCAAATCTACCACATTCAAACCAGCACGCCATAACTCCATTATCATCCCAATTATCTCTGAATATCATCCAACCAGTGTATACCATTTGGAAGTCCTAGATCTATCCAGTGCTGCCAAACCCTCCGGCACCCCTAACACTCTCCTCCAACTCCTCAACAGCCACAACCTCCGGGGTATAAATTCTCTCCAGCACAAGCTGTGCCACGCGATCTCCTTCCTTGACCTCAAAATCCTTCTCGCCGTGATTAAACAGCAGCACCTTGACTTGACCACGGTAATCCGCATCGATGACTCCCGCACCGGTATCAATCATATGCTTGCTCGCCAGGCCGGAGCGCGGTGCAATGCGCCCATCTACATAAAAAAAAAAATCATCAGCATTGATCTATTGGTGCGCTCCTAAAGTGGAATTAAGAAAGAAAGAAGACCAAAACATACACGTTCCAGCCGGCACAGCCATACTGATATCCGTATCCACCAACGCCTTTCCCCTCGCCGGCACCACCGTCTCCTTGCTCGCATAGATGTCATAGCCTGCCGCGAACGCGCTGCCTCGAGTCGGGAGCTTGGCTTTGTCGGATAGCTTCTTGATGAGCAAGGGCGGTCCGGCCTCGATTTTGGTAACGGGTGCGGAGGAGGAGGAGGAGGAGGCCATTGTTTCTATGCTTGGATTGGGTTTTTGGCGTTTGGGGAGTGGTGAGGAGGGGGTGGACATTTCTTGTTCTGTAGTAAATCTGGGGCAAGAAAGAGCTGGCTGGAGAGACGCGAGCGCGTGTGGATTTAGTGTTTTGGGGGTGCGCTGGGAGAAGAGCTGAGGTGTGTGTGAATAATATTCTATATGTAGAGCCGTTACGCGAGAACTACTGCATCAAAGTTTTGGGTCTTTTGAGTAAATCACTCCGCTAAGCGAGGAAAGGGGCGGGGCTCTCGGTGGATGAAAAAGTAGCCGAATAATGTATCAGAGTTTTGATACATTATTCGGCTTTATCATATAGATAGCGAAGGAAATATTGCGGGTGTCTTCTATTCCGAGATGCAGGGTGTTTCAAATACCAGATCTAGACATTAGAGCTCAACGCATACGCCGAATAATGTACCAAAATTCTGGTACATCATTCGGCCACTTATTTCATCCACGGAGGTAGGGGGTTGGTTTCTAACAAGATTTCCATCTGTCAAATATCACAATCGTCCTACTTCACGCGATTAGACGCTTTGAGTGTAACCTTCAAAGAAAGAATCGCTATAAGCATCTAGCCACTTAGATATTCGAATCTAACTTAGACGTCTACTACGTTTCAAGCAGTGACACTCGGAGGAGTCAATATACTACATCCTTCGCTAGCAAGGAAACTACTTGAGTTCCCAGCAGCACCAGCACCTCAAACCCACCTATAATCAATAATCCCATCCCTGAAGCCTGATCGCATCGAGAGGAAAAGAAGAAGAAAGGGGTGGCTTGATTCGAAGATGCGTGGGGTAGGATTCGGCGCAGTACAATGTGTCTGTATGCTTGCAAAGATTCTCATAATCTTCTACCAGTCTCAAACTTCACATCATTCCATATAATAGGCCAAATCCCCCGTCCCGTCCTTGTCATGTCGACTCTGCCCGTTCCCTAACCATCCAAACACATTCTTGGGGTTGTTATGCACAACATCAAAGTGTTCCTCGCCAAGATTCTCCAAAGCATCTTTAAAATGCAAGATACTGCCCCCGTATGTGCCGGTCACGATACCTGTTTTTTTGCCATTCTTGTACCAAGAGGGACAATTATCCGCCCATACAGTGCGCTTCAAAAACTCCTGGGAGTATGTATTGTAATCGGCAACAGAGCCCGGCTTCGGGGTAATGGATTTGATATCCTGTGTCGCAATCTTGTTCGCCCAGCGCAGCAAATAATCGCAAACCCAGGATATCTCGGTTAGGACAGAACCGTGTGAGATCGGACAATTGGGCCCGTTGAAAATGAAGTAATTAGGCATAGTGTCGACTTGTACAGAGAAGAAGGCATCGGGGTTCAACTTCCAGCGTTCTTCCAGTGTTGCTCCGTTGAGACCGACAAGTTTCCAAGGAGGAATGAAGGTGGTGTCGAAGCCGGTCGCACAAACAACTATAAGAAGTTAGTAAGAATGAGATCAAGACAAAGTAATGACGAATACACTCAATTTCCAGTGATATTCATGTCATAGTGTCCCGAGAATGAAGGTTACTTACTCATATCAAACTCCTCCTCGCCATCAGCAGTCCTTATACCTTTCTCTGTGATCTCTTCTATAGGCGACCAGACAATAGAAGCATTCGGCTGTTGTAAAGATTCGATATAGCCGTCACCAGGACTAAGACGACGACATCCAGGATGAAAACTTGGAATCATTTTAGATGACATCTCTGGATGACCCTTCATGAGGTCGAGCATCTGTTGTCTGCAAGCGGCCTCGAGAGCTTTCTGAGCAGGATGACCAGTATACATGCCGTAGAAGAAACCATTCAGGCTATATTGTGATTAGTCAAAACCAGCACGGAAAAAAGAGAGGCTGCAACTCACGATCCTTCAAGCTCCTTCCGAAGCTGAAGGTGAGCTGTGGGATCTTCGCGAAACTTCTTCTTCTCTTCTTCTGTATATGCGAAGTTCTTTCCATTTCTAGCTTTGTCGGCGCAGAAATTCACAGAGATCCACGTTGGTTGGCGATAATATGCGGTTATGCTCGACGTTTTCGGCTGCATGGCTGGGACAATCTGAACCCCAGTTGAGCCGTTTCCAATTACAGCGACCTTCTTGCCCTCGTAGTTATATGAACTGTCCCAACGAGCACTGTGTACAAGCTTTCCTTTGAAGTTGTCGAGGCCTGCGATGTTAGGCAACTTCCAGTTGCTACAGACTACTGTTATTTCCTGCCGACTTCAAGATGTCTATCAAATTGACTCACTTGAGAAAGCCAGACCCGTTCACGAGAACATCGGCTTCGTCCTCCTTAACCAATCCATCAACTTCGATCTTGATTTTCCATTTCCCCGCCTCCTCATCCCAGATTGTCTCAATAACCTTTGCGTTGAGAGTGACATGCTTGGTTAAGTTGTATTTCACTGTCGTCCTCTTGATATATGCTAGGATCTCCGGTGCCGGAGAGTAGAACATCGACCAGTCTGGGTTGGGCTCGAAAAGAAAAGTGTAGGCATCTATGGTTCATCAGTATAATCGAACATGAACTTGTGATCAAAGAGCTTACGAGAAGGGATGTCACATGCTGCTCCCGGATATTTGTTTTCAAACCAGGTCCCGCCAACATCGGGATTCTTCTCATAGATCCCGAGATCGATTCTGTCTTCGAGCTTGAACTCATGCTGGATCTTGTGCGCGAGAGTTAAGCCCGAGTATCCGGCACCAACACACACTACTCGGAGTTTCCTTGGGGTCAAGATAGGCTGTTCCAGGATCGGAACCCAATTTTCGGGATGACTGTTGCCATTAGCTTCAGTTAAAGATTTTACTTCGCTAGAAGTCATTTCGCTTATTCTTATGCTCTATAATAGTTGGTCCTTCTTTCTGGGAGGGAAGAAGGAATGACCGACTGTTAGATGCCAGAACTTGGGATGTGGTGAGTGGTTAAGACCGCCAAACTGAGGGGTACGTACTCCTTTTTAACCGCGAGCACACCTGCTTGCTCCCCACTTTTTCGACCCTGTCCTTATTCCAATTAAAAACCGTACATACGCAGTAATTATGGCACCTTGTCTCTTGCTGTTTGTATAGCGTACTGCAACGACCAGGTACAGTGAGTTCTAACCCCCTCATTACTCTCGATATCCGTGGTGATAATCCGAATTTAGTCATGGTCTTCACACCGGCCGTAGCAATCATGCAGTGTGTAGCAGGGTTTAGCTGGGTAAAAGAAATATAATCGTGTCCCCCTGCCCTATAGGAGTGGCAGTCCAAGTATCCACTCTATATTGACTACTGGTCGATAAAACGCAGTGCTGCAGTTGGCCTGTGTAATTTAGCCTATTTGGCTTTGCATAGCACAATTCATAGGTCAAGTTTCTGTCCTTGATGCCCTGTTTCTGAAAGGGTGGGAGCAAGGCTCACGGCATTGGATAAAATAAACTGGTAATCTGCGGGTTCGCGAAGGAGTAAAAAGGTGCGCAAATCCCGATGGGTAGCCAGGGGAAGAGAATGGGGTACTATGCAAAAAAACCTTCGAGGACTTTGATCAGGCTGCGCCGTTTCCGAAGGGAGTGAGAATGAGGATTAACTTAGAGGCGTATAATAGAGGAGAGTAAAGCAAGGCAGAGCGAGAAAGGGAGGAAGGAGAAAAGGGAGGGAGAGAGGGAGAGACGGAGTAAAAGTGGAAAGGTAATAAGAACGGACGAGGAAAACAAATGGCATCTTCCAGACAAAAACGCTTCTATCAACAATTCTAGATGCAAAAACCTTACGTACCATGTTATTCTATATTTTCCAAATTCTAACAATCTCTTCCACTACTTCGTCTGGTCGTGCAATTGGGAATTCATGACCTCCTCCAATAACTCTGAACTCCACCTTGTCTGCTCCAATCTCCTCTTTAGAATCTGTGTGTAGCTCATCGGCAATGCTATAAATTGTCAGTAAGTCCAATTTACAACACACGGAGCAAGGCGGATAACAGTCAGACATGAGACCAAGCATACTAGAAAGAACTTACACAATTGGATCTGTTTCGCCCGCCATGATTATAATCTTCTCCCTCAGCCTGCCAAGATTTCTCCATCTGCCTTCAACGTATTCAATACTTGCAAACCGAATAGAGCTTACAAAACTCCTCACAAACCCTTCATGATTCGCCAGCTGCCAATCCGTTGCACCACCCACTGTGACGCTAGGTCGGCTTTTGTCCAAAGGTGTATTATCAAACCCCTGGCTGCTATTGCCCTTCATTTCCTCCTGAACAGCCTTCTCCAAATCATCCTGCTTCGTACTACTTGCGTTACTCGACCCGCCTCCTAGCCGTCGCCGAACGAGAGTCTCAAGCAGAGAATCAGGAAGCAATCCAGAGTACAGCAACCTGCTCTGCCATCCAAAATGGTTCTTCCTAACCAGCCCACTCGGTGCTAGCAATACTAAGCCTTTCACCAAGTTGGGAAAAGAAGAAGCGAAATCAGCCGCAATGCCTCCGCCCAATGAATACCCGATAATGCTGAACCCCTCTGGTGTCCAGGATAACGGGGAAGATGTGATCGCAAGCAAGATCTGCGATGTGTAGAGCCGTGAATCATGGGGGAGGTCCACACTATCCGAATAGCCACGTCCCCAGAGATCAAGCAGGAGGACTCTGCACCCTTTAGAAACCAAGGCGTTGGCAATGCCGCCCAGGGAGAGACATGGGGTGCTGATGCCGTGGATCAACAAGACCTTCCGGCCTTGCTCGGGACCGAACTCATAGGCACGGAATATGCCGTACTGGGTCTTGAGTTAGTGATACACATTCTTAAAAATGCTTCTTGTTTGTTGACTGATGGAGAAAGGCGATGCATACCGGACTGGCTACGTCCCGAGCGCCTGGGAAGGCATCTGGCGGGTACGGCAGCGCATCTTGCTGCTCCTTGCTTAATTCTGATACAGCCGTTCTTGGACTGGGTATTATCTTGGGGGTGTTGAGTGGATGGTATATCTGGTTATGGCGACAAGAGCGAGGGTTGTTGCGATTGAGGTGCCGACGAGAGCAAGGTTTCGAGGCTCTAGCCGAGGGAGCCGATAGATGAAAGCCGCCATAAAGAGTCTAATAAGAAAAGATCGTTGAACGGCGCATTGATTGTTTACGGGGAGCTCATTGGCCAGGTGACAGTCTATCAAAGTCTTTAGCCCTGAATGTATAAGATCATGAAGTGCAGTTGGGAAGTTTGAGCTCCAGATTTGGTGGAACCCTCTCGGCAATTGTCATTAGATGATCTTCCGCATACTTGACTAACCTACCCTACTTCTACTATGGTACCATAAAAATATTGTCATATCTAAGATTGTTTCAAATGACACCGAATTTTGTTATCTCATCTCTCGAGTGACTATTCTCACCCATCGCTTCTCATGGAGCCTCCATGTTTAGAGTTTACCTCGTGTCACATGATTCAATAAATCAAGTACGGAATGTTATACGTTACTCGGTTTGATATTATTGTGAAGATTGTCTATTATTTACAGTATTCAGACGCCAGTGACCATCCCAGCCATCAAAATCTTATGAGACTCAGCCAGTGCAGTAGGCTGACCATGTCAGGCTGTCTCGCCATCAACTTATATCAATGTTCTTTCACTACCTTCAATGATATAGCTAGTCAAGTAACAGTGGAAGTATATCATTATGGTCGGTAGCGGCTTCCGGAAGAACAATGGTTCAATGATATAGTACGTCTCCATTAGAATTCAAATGAGGATTGTATTGCTGCGTTCATAGAGGCAGCAAAGGTTACGATCACAATTTCAATCTTTACAATATGAGGCATCAGGCAAAGCTTCATTGTATCATAACTCATCCCACAACCCCGCGCTAGGTGCTCCAAAACAAAGACGAAAAAAGACGTATTCGTCATGGTATCTATAGAACATAAGAAATCGTCATGACCAGACATCTATATATACAAGGAGGAAGATTGGTAGCAAATCCACTACCATCTTAATAAATCAGGCTTTTACCAAAACGAATTTTCACTGGTGTCCATAATAAGGCATGTTCTGTGGTGAATGTTGGCCATAAGAAGAATTACTTCCAGGTGCACGACTCATAGGCACTTGTTGGAAATTCTGCCCAGCGTTTACAGCCATGGTACCAAATCCGTAGCTGGAATCATTGATGCCAAGCATATTGGCGGTCGGATAGTTTGAAACAGCAGCCGGGGCAGATGTATAGTCTGGCATGGAAAAGCCAGAGGCTTGATTGGTGTTGTAGCTCTGACCAGGAATCTGATTGGAGAAGCCGGCGTCCAAAGAGCCATAACCGCGAGATAATTCCAACTTATTAGGCTGCGAAAATCCAGAAGTAACAGGGGCAAATCCCCTGTTTTGGTTCACATGGCTAAGATTACCGGAGTCGAGCGACCCAAACGCCCGGGGCTGATCCATCTGGTGGACGCCGAAAATATTTGGGTTCTGGAACATATTGTTTTGAGCATACATGGCTTCCTGAGTCATTGGTGTATAGTTTGTAGATGAACCAGTGGCTTGGTAATACGTCGACTGGTCGAATCCCGTTGAGGGAAAATGTGAAGGCATGGGAACATGGGGTGAGATGCTGTCCATATTAAATGGACTGGAAGATTCCATTTTTTCCCTACTCCCGGGAGTTATGGGAGTTAGGATTTGCTCCACCGGGCTGATGATTGTGTTGGCATCAACATTCCTTGCTGCGACAAGTTTTAAAATAGGTAGACTGATATGTTCCATGTGTTTCGCCAGATGAACTGTCAACTTCTTCCATGTTGCAAAGGATCTCCCGCAGAATTTGCAAGGCTCATCCTGTGGTCGATTCTCCGTTTCGTGGTGGCACTGCTCTAGCATCTTCCACGCTGGCTCAGTCAACCGAGCCTTCTTGATAGCAGCTTTGGTCTTTTGCTTCGGTTCTGGCAGTTTGTGCTCCCGAACAAGATGTTGCAGAAAGTTATCTTTGCGATAGCAGGGGTGTCTGCAATCCTCCACTTGACATATCCACCATTCCAAGTGACGATGACGCTCATTCTCATGTCGAACCCAGTCAGCCTTTCTCTTGAAGGACTTTGGTTCTTTACACTTGTCGTACGTGCAAGTAAATGGCTGCACGTCTTCATGGACGTGTTTCGTCCAATCTGAAGGCTTTTGAAACTTCTTGGCCTTGAAACACAGTTGACACTCAAACTCAGCTGGAAGATTGCGCGTTGGAGGCATTGGGACGCCCTGAGGGAATGTTTCTCCATTGAGCGCACCTTCTCCGGGATTGGAGTCATTGTCGGAAAATTCCGTAACAAGCTGCAAAGGTCCAGTCTGCTCTGCTTCGCGCGGCAGGCCCTTCGCGTCTAGCAAAGTGGCACTTCCTCCTAGGGATATGCAATGGCGACCTGCTGCACAGTGTCGGTTCCCAATGGCTTGCGAGTGCTTCACCCGTAGATCAAGAAGATTCTTATATCGAATTTCTTGTTGGTGTGCGATCCTGCTTACCAGCCAGCTGTATCGAGGGTCCATGTCAGAATTCAAACGCCGGACATGAGCTTTGAATCCCTCATAGTTGGGGACTACAGAATCCGACTGCTCGTCGGATTCCATCTTCATGTCGGCGTCGTCTCCCTGCTCGTCGTCATCATCCTCATCCTCGTCAAAGTCCTTGGCTTCCGCTTGCTTTGGTTCGGGTTCGATTGGCGGTGAAGCCAGCGTGGGAAGTGGTGGACCTCCCTGACCCCTCCAGAGAAGGCCTATCTGGCCCACCTTCTCTTGCGAGGTCAATTCACTTCTACTTCGGGCGCGCTTGATCACATTTCTGATGGCGCCAAGATGACTTGGGCTCCTGGGAGAAGTTGCCGTTGCGCTGACAGATCCAGAACGCGTATGGGTAGCTCCCACGGCGGCGAGGGGGCCAGCCATAGCTGCAAAGGCCGTGTTGATGCTTGGCGTTGGGCGTCCAAAACTCGAGCTCCGCGGTGGAGGCGCCAGAGTGCCTTGGCTGTTCTGTCTCGAATGGGGCATTGGGTAGACCTCTTCCGGAATGTTCTGTGCACTTCGAGCACGCTTCAGCTTGCTATCGCTCTTTTTGCGAACGATGCTTGCTAGGCGATCAAGCCCTTGGTCAAACAAGCTGTTCTGACGAGGTCTATCGTGTTCTTTTGACTTGCTAATTGACAGTTTCTTGAGGAAACTGCCGTCCGCAACTGCATCGAAATCGGCCAGGCTAGGCTCACTACGCCGCCGTGTGCCCCAGGTGGCTGCACGTGAGGCGATGGAAATTGTATCCGCATTCCGCTTGAATTCTCGAATTGCATCGTTTGATGTCGGAGGCTGAAATGTGGTTGTCAGTACGAACGGAAACGACGGTGCGTCGTTCCAATGGCGAGGCTGTTTCATTAATTGCACATCGGCCTCGTTGAGAGGGGCGCCATCCTTTGGGTCGTAATATACTTGACCCTCAATTAATCTATTCTCATGTATACTGGCGGCGTCATCGACAGGGGGTATATTGTTGTTTTCCTCAGTAGCATCGCGTCCGGAGCCAGACTTCGATTGTTGGTACCGCTTCTGATTGTTCGCAGGAAAGTAGGATTGGGCAGGCTTTTCATCTTCTGCATCACTACTCCCACCAGCTTGAGACCTCCACTCCTGGACCTCGATGTTTTTGCTTTCAATGCGCCGCCGTTCTTCTTGTTCTTTCAGGTTTGGAACTTCTGCATTTGAGAATACCTTGCGTCTTTCTGGGTCCAACCCCGCCTGGCGGGTCCTATCATTGGACATCCAGGATCCATCCTCGTCTCGCAGAATAGGTGCCTGGGCATGCATCATGTGTGGATTTGGTAAATCGGTACCGAAATCTCCCATTTGGCTATAATGGCCAACAGGCTGAACGAAGGCTCCCAATTGACTTTGTCCGTGATCTCCCCATTGAGACACAGTGACATGCGGACTACGCTCAAGGTGGGCCATGGTGCTCGGCTCGAAACTCTCAGCGCTTGTATGACTGCTGCTTCCACTTTGATCAGGAGTCAATTGAACGGTCGAATTATGTGCTGGCGCAAGAGGGTCAAAGGCCGGAAATTGCGAGGTGTCCGACTCGTCGTTCAATCCGCGCCGAGAGATGGTTGTGTTGCACTTCAGTTCATTGGCAACACCTTTTGGAGAGGGTATATCAGGCGCACTGCTATGTACCGGGCTTAGAGGATATGATGATGCCGTGAAGGTCCCAGTCGATGGTTTGCTTTCGAGTTGAGGTGGGAGGTCTGGCAGAGAACGATTCAGATCTGGCGGCTGGTAGGTGTCGCTCGGGAGAAGATTCAAAGGCAGTGAGTCAATTCTACTAAAATCTACCCCGAAGAATGGGTCTTCGATCTCAATCTCACTGAGCTCGCTCTGTTGGTAGGTACTGTACTCGGAGAAGCTGTCGCCAGACGTGCTATTTAGGTTATTCGACGGACTCGTGAAATTGCTGTTGATTTGAGATTGGTTATAGGGAGATAGATGGTTGTTACTGAATGGCGGATTGTTGAAAGGTGTATTGTTCAGCCCCAGGTCGTCGACGAATTCTCGTGAATGTCGAGGGTCAACGGAAGTAGAAGCAGAGTTGTAAGTTATTGAAGACATCTGTGTGACAGGTGCAGGAGGCTATGTATTCCTGAGGAGCTGTAAGAACTGTTGCACTTGCCGGCCTGTCCAAGAGCTTTGGGGGTGATCAGTAGGCAAGCAACCAGGAAGTGGTCATTGTGCAGCCTTGGGGATAGGTCGGAGTGTAGTGTGCTAGGCAACGCTTCGCTATGCAGCGCGGCTGGCCAGTGTACAGGCCGGGTGGAGAAACAGCAAAACAGGGGCAGCGCTGAGACGAAGCTGTGACGACGAAGAGATGCGCAAGAATTCAAAATAAGACTGGGTCTGAAGAACAGCTTTAGGATTGTAAGTTGAAGAAGATGGAAGGAAGGCCGCTGGCGCAGAATAAGCGTGGGAGTGGGTCACGATTGCCGCCCGGGGGCTAAGATAAGATGGGATGGGATGGGATGCAAGTGAGGGGAGGGACATTTGTTGGTGTTTTAGAGAGACGAGACGCGAAGGAGAACGCCTTGTGCTTGAGCCCGTCAACAGAACCAGACACGGCCATCCAGAACTGCTGCTGTGGCAGGCCACCAGAGCTCGCCCACGGTGAGACTATGCAGGGCACTTTACCTGGCTGACAAAATCCCTTCCATAGCGCGGAGGAGGAGGAGGGAGGCTGGGAGACAGCGGGTCTGATAGGAGGAGCTAGAGCCTCAACTCTGGCTCATGACAGGGAATGGGCAAGGCAGACCGGAATAATACAGTAGCAGAATCAGCCCTGGCCTGGTCCCTCCGTACTCCGTACAGTATTACCCCCCCAGCTCGCAAATCCGTGGCTGTGCACGGCGCAGCGATCGCCATGATTTATACTTCGACCTCGACAGTCTCACGCTCTCATCATTGAAAGACGTCATGCTTTGCTACAGTATTCCCCCACAGAGACGGCATCAATTGATCAATGGGTGCGCTTAGTGAGAATTGTGGCCATGGGTAAGGTAGGTAAGTACCTAGGTCGATATCAATATCAATCATCTCCTTGAGCAAACAGAAAGATATCGCATGGAGCGTTCAAGCTCCCTACCTCCATCTCCATCATCCACTACTGTATGTAATACTTGCAGTCTGCAAGTTTCCAGAATCCCACAGTCGGGGTGGACAGCAGATGATATTAATGTGCCATTGACCGACACAGCCTCTCCAGAAGCAGTGACCGATTTCTATCTCCGCAGCAAGTCTTTTGCGCTGCCCTGCCCCACCCTGGAACTACCGTTATAATTATCCACAGCCTCGTCTGTTTCATCAGATCAGAACCAACCACTTTTGTGAGGTTGCTGAAGAATATTTCTCTGGTCTCATTAATTCTAACCTCAAAGTATTACTAGCGGTAAGCGACAGTGTTGTTCACAGAGGAAACAAAGCCAGACCGAGGGCGACGCTCCTAAGAGTGCGTCAAATCAAAGCCGATGCCGATTCAAATTGCCCGATTTGCTTCGGGTTTTGACTGGAATATTACCCAAAGGAGCGCTTGTGCTTGTCAGACGCACGAATGGAAGATTTCATCCCTACACTAGTAGTAGTATCAAGTGAAATATTGATATTTTTATTGCGTTGTGTATCGGACCTAGGTACGTAGTATGTCGCCGAATGAATGCAGCACACGACTTCTCAAGTGTTGAGCTTCCCAGTGCAGTAAGCATCTCTTCGTCGAGGAAGTTCCAGCGTGTATCTCGTTGTGCAGGGTAATCTTTCTTGACACCAATCTGAGTTGAAGATTGCACTTAAAGTTCCATTATTGTTGCCGCCATAGTATTCCATTTAAAAGGGTGTTTTCGGCAGTCAAGTAGGACAGACCTCATAGGACCCCTCACTTCAAGCTGCGGGGATCTACATGCGTTGTGGGGAGTCTATTTCGTTCGTGCTTATCCCCAGAACCCCACTCTTCAATGTTCATATTGTTACTTGAACTCTGATGGCGCCCGAGATGCCTCAGTATCCGTACTCTTTGATTGAAAGTACTGGAAATATGACGAGAACTAAAGTGATGCCGCCAACGGCTGGCGATTTCGATGCCCTTGAAGCAATGGAGCCTACTGAATATGCAGCGAAAGAGAAAAGACTCGTGCGGAAAATAGACCTCAGACTCATGCCCTGTCTCATTTTCATGATTGTTCTGAAGTACATCCCCGCCTCAGGTGCAAGCTGAAGTTTTGACAAATGTTTAGCTATCTCGATCGAAACGCTCTGGCGAATGCTCGAGTTCAAGGAATCGAAAAGTCTCTTGGTCTTCACGGCGATCAATTTAATACTTGCATCTCGGTTCTCTTTGCTGGTAAGCAGCCGTTTCTTTCGTTGGCCTTCCTAGAGTACTGATTTATTGGTAGGATATATCGCGCTTCAGATCCCTTCCAACGCCATATTAGTTCGGACACGGCCGAGTATTTACTTGGTGAGAGGATATCTGCCGTATTGTTGACTATGGTTCTGATTTTCTGTGGCCCGTATGCATGGCGGTTTGGGGCATCGTATCTGGCCTAACAGCTGCGGTGCATAACTATACTGGCTTGGTTCTCGTCCGGTTCTTCCTTGGATTTGTCGAGGCGTCAGTACCAAGCTCAATAATATTTTCATGATTGCTGATTCCACTTAGCCCTTATTTCCCGGGGGCTCTATTTCTACTTTCGAGTTGGTATACCAGAGAGGAATTAGCCTTGAGGACCTCGATCTTGTATGCTGGAAGTCTTCTCTCGGGAGGCTTCGGTGGTCTTGTTGGAGCAGGAGTCCAAGCGGGTTTGAATGGCGCGCGTGGAATTGTTTCCTGGAGGTGAGTCTTTCTTGGAGAATCAACATCCATATTCTGATTTCACTGAGATGGCTCTTCATAATCGAAGGATCGGTTACCGTCTTTGTCTCCATATGCGCTTCGTAAGTGTCCTATACACATATCAGCAAGCAGTTAATTACTGACATATTTAGGTTCATCATCCCAGATTTCCCACACACGTAGGTTAACTTCCCGGAGCATAATTCTCCGACTGCGGTTGCTCTCCGTGGATGAAAAAAGTGGCCGAATAATGTGCTAGAGTTTTGGCACATTATGCAGCCACTTATTACACCCACGGAGAGCGGGTGTCCCAGGGTTGCTTTACTCTTCAAACATTTGATTCCTCTTGAGAAATTATCATCCAGGCTTTAAAATTTTAGGCAATACTGACTATGAGATGTTGATAATAGGACTAGATGGTTGAGCCCGGAAGAGAGAGCTATTGCCACGAAGCGGCTTCAGTATACAAGTGGAAGCCAGGATACCGAACGTGGTTCGCTGTTCTCCGGTGTGAAAATGGCTGTCATGGATTATAAAGTCGTAAGTTGTTGCTCAGAATACTTGTGAGAAACCCCATTATTGGCTTACTTGCTTCTCTAGTGGCTCCTATCGGTAATAATCATCACCAAGACTTCTGCAGGTGCTGTGACATCCTTGTATGTCCCCCACGAACCTCTACTCCGCATCTCAAGTACCCCTCTGACACTATCGTCACAGCATCCCCACGCTCGTGGCGACCTTCAATTACAGCCCTGTCCATACCCTTCTCCTTGTCGCTCCTCCTTACGTCTTCGCCACCATAATTGCCCTCGCAATCTCCTACTCATCCGACAAACACCATGAGCGTTGTTTCCAGTAAGTCAGGGTTTGTCTGCACAGCGGAATTTCGTGGCATATTGCAAGAGCTTGGCTGTCTACTTGAAAGAATGAAAGAAACACACACGAAAGAATAAGCTAATTCGGTGGACAGCATCGTGGTTCCCATCTTCTTCGGCATGGCAGGTTTCATCATAGCAGCCTCCACCACGATTCTCGCTGCACGTTACGTCAGTCTATTTCTAATGTTAGGAGGTGTCTATGGGTCCTATAATGTAGCTCTCGCTGTAAGGATAACTGGCTCTTTGATTCTCCCCCAGCTCCTGCTATTATGTTTCGTCTCATGTGCTCCAAGTCATCGTATGATTTCCTTAGATTAGAAACATGGACTCCGTTTACCCCCGAAACCGTCTTGAATAGGAAAAATGACTGACTTCTGTAATCTAGTGGATCTCCTCGACCCTCCCCCGTCCCGTTGAGAAGAGAGCAGCAGCAATCGCCCTTGTCAACACTGTGGGCAATATAGCCCAGATATACTCTCCGTACATGTATCCCAAAAGCGACGGACCCAAGTACTTGACAGCCATGATCTGCAATGCGGTCTTTTGCGTAGCTTGCATTGCTGTCACCCTCGGGTTACGTTGGTGTCTCATGAATGAAAATGATAAACTGCAGATGCTCGAGGTACAGAGCGCTGCGGAGTCCGCTGCGGATTTCGATGTGGTGAAAGCCGGTCGAGAGGAGATCGTTGATGTCAATGCCGCGGGTGGGCTTGTGGTTCTGAATCCTGGATTTAGATATGCGCTCTGAGGGTATACCAGAAAAGCGTTTTGTCGCATGCTGGTGCAGTGAGAGAGAGCCATGATGCGAAGTCATTCATGTCAGGTTGCTCCAGTGGCGCCCTCTGCTGCAACCCTCTTGAAGTATTGAGAGTCACTTTTGCAAGATTATATAAGTAGGGCGTCCTCACTCCAGGCACCTTTTGATACCAATCAAATCATCAGCCATCTCATCCTTAAACGCAGGCTCCATCTACATGACCTTTCCCTTACCGCCAAACCGAAACTTGGCTTTTCTGCTGTCTTCATCCCGCGCGCCTGTATCAATATCTCTACCACAAAGAAATATCCACACAAAAGCATGACTAGTAAACCGGTTGGTCAAATCCGGCCAGTCGCATCCGCCACCAACTTCCCATTCCTCAACTCGACAACCAAGCCATCGTACCCTTTGTATTCATACCGCTCGATATTCTCTTCCAAGGGCAGAGCTAAAAGTATCTTCATGACCGGCAAGTTGGATACAATTCTTCGATACTCCTACTTTCTGTGTCGCCCGTTTCTTTGCTTAAATACTCATCTCAATCAGAAGGCTTCACCGCGGGTATCTCGAGCTAATAGAGAGTACGAAGTCATCACTCTTAAAGTTAGACACTGGTCTTCGAGAAGACAGGTATTAAATACGGGAAAAGTATGGGAGGCCTTAAGAAAGAAGTATGCTTCCCCCCCCCCCCCTAAGAGCTAGGTCAGGCGTCCAGCATGTAAGGAATAGTACCCATAAAGAACACATTGCAATTGAATTGAATGCTCAGGTAAATAATATAACCGGGACCAAATTGTCTGACGAGTGATGGAAGAGAGCAGCCGCTTGGGACTACAAATGCACTCAAGGTACGGGCTGAGGAGGGTTGCTTTGATAACGGCAAGACTTTATCCATGAAGAGCTTTGGCAATATGCCAGTGATGGACTGGGCATGGAGAAGGGGGCTTCTCCCTGGCTCCATGGCAGAGCCAGGCCTATGGCACATATTTACTTAATAGTCAATCATGAACGGAACTTCCAGCTCTCCGAACTACATAAAAACTAGAAGATTCAAGAGCTCTTGATAGTTCACAGTCTCAAGAGAAATAAGTAATCCTCGTCGTGGAAATAAGAGGATGGATGAGACATCGACATAGTGAGTTCTGGCCTAAGAAAAAGGGTTTAGGTAATCGCGAAACATATTATGAACCACTAAATGTTTGAAATGAAGCTTATTGTGAAGGATTCCGATCGTGGTATGTTATGCAGCATTCCAAAAAATGCTTGTTCAATAATAGAATGCGTGGAACATCCTTTCCTTTTGCAGATATACTCAAGATTACCGCGCAGTTAAGCTCTTTGCCAACCCGAACCCGAGCCGCTCGAATTAAAAAAGGAATCATGCAAGGAACGCAAGAGTATCGGGAAGATCACTGCCAGTTTTATTCAAGGGCCTTCATCAGCCCTATGCATTGTGTCATGAGGTTGAAACTCAAGGGTCTTCCTGGAGTCTCACGAAATCCTGATGGATTCTTTAGCTGCATATGCAAATACGTTCAAAAGCGATCATCCTCCAGCCACTTTTACTCGATTTCGAGACTAGCATGTACTCTTTGCAGTAGCGCTGACGTGCTGGACACTTTAAAGTACTTCGTACCAGAATCCTTCAGCAGAAAACCCATACATCAAGCCTATGACCTCGTGGTTGTAACGGCCACGTGGAGATAAAGCCACTAAGAATTGCTCTGCATCTGTGCCGTCTCATGTGCCACTCCTATATGCTAACCCCACAAACTAGATTGGCTTGAATCTTATAAATAGCGTCATGTTTATTTATAAATGCCAATAGCAAGGCCCTATGTGCTAATAAGATTTAGTGAAAGTGCTAAAATCGATGAACCGCTTCGGATACCGGGACGGCATCCAGGTACACTGTATTTGAAGACTGTACAGAGGGTTACACTTGGGACATATTCTATAAAGATAGGGCAGTATGATACGACTTCTGGAATGAGTATGCAGGTTGATAGAAGTAGATTGAGCAAGGGACCATTCATGATGCATGACGCTGTAACCAGACAATGGTGCTGTACTCGCACGCACCTTATGTTTGGCTAGTCTGATCCTGCTACTTGCTGAATGCTTGTCCCCATTATTATTGATATACAAAATGGCAAGTGACCATAAAACCACACCGAGATCGAGATAAAAGAACATGGAAGGGCTTGCTGGAGCTGGAAAATGAGAAACAAATTGTAGAACTATCCACTTCTGCCTTTCTCACAAACCCACATAGGTTTGTGACTTGTATGGCCATCGCGTCTCAAAATAGACTGTAGGACAACGATGAAGTCTTGATTCTGCAGTCCTCGAAGCCCTCGAAGCCCTCGATGAATGTATAGACCGTGATCTGAAGATGAGGCGAGGTGAGAGAATAACCCAATAAACAGTTCAGCCTCCCAGGATCCAGTCAGATAGCTTTCTGCAAACGACGCTGAGCTCAGGCTTAATAACCAATACAAAACCCCCGGCTGATACTTCCATGGAATCTAATTTTAGAGCTCTGAGAAAAAACCCGCGGTATGAAAGTAGCTTTCGATATTGTGCAACACCGAACACCTGGCGCTGGTCTTGTTGATTCGTTGGGAAAGAGAAGCATATCAACGAGAGAAGGATGCAAATATGCAGTCTGATTGAATTGATGCTCGAGCTGAGGTGGCAACTATGCCGAGCAAACACTCCATCAATGTTGAAGGTCTCAAACCCCAGAACATGATCCGCGATATGAACAGTGCACAAATACGACTAACTCTTGGGATACTCGTAAGTAGCGGATAAAACCCAGGAAAGCAAGATCTCCCTATGATTGCGTGGACCTTCCTTATTTACCAGCATCAGGAGCAGTAGATAATCGGAATTGGAGGTTCGGGAAGTCTTTTGTGTCCAGGCTGGGGAGAAAGTCAATGGAATTTCCAAATAGAATAAACGGTATAGTTATGGATTCAAGGTGGGTTGAGCATACCTACCTGTGAGGCATCGGGATCTGCCCGCAATAGTTCAAGATCTACCTTTAGGCAAATCTCGAAAAGCGCCCTGGGCTCGTGGCGAGCTAGGATGCTCCATATGGGATTTTAGGGCGTGGTGTCACCCCTTGACCTGCTGAAGTTGTAGATGATCGCCTTACATGATTCGGGAACCCTGGCCTGGCATCTCTTCTACTCCGCAGTGGAATTCGGCTGTTAGTGGCAGTCCCCGAGCCCGAGCAACCAAGCTCGCTTTGCACCTCTTCGAACCAAAAGAAAAGGGAGGCTGATCGGAGAATTTAGTTGTTGGTGGTGTTATTTGCCCAGTCAAGCAGCTGCAATGCCCAGAGTGAACAGCCTGCACAGGAGAGGCAGGTCCGAAGCTCTCCGGGACCGACCGTTGAGATATTGACGATTCAGAAGAGGTTGGCCACGAGGAGTATTCAGCCATCAGCTATCCACCAACAGCCCATCCACACTCCTAATTTAACACTCGCGGAAGAATGCCGCCGAAATACACCTACGTATTGGTAGGCTACGTAGGAGAAACCTAAAGAAGGTCCGGAAGCGTCCACCGGCGTTTGACATGACGGCGCCAGGCTCTCTCTTAGTTTGGAATTATCGGAGCAATACAAACGCCTTTCGCAGTGGTCGACTAGTCATGTGATGCACCGAGTTCACGAATGGTTGGGTGTTCCAACAATCTTTGATGGTTGTCCCAACCCTATGCAAGGCTGCGGCGTGGGTATTATGTAGTATTGAAGTTAAAGTCCGGTGGATGCGAAAAACTGTCGCAAGCTGCTATACGATCCGTACAGCCGGAAGTATAGCCGGAAAAGCCCACAAATATATATCTCTGTATGCTGTGATTTGCTTGCTTCTTTTCGTTTATATGTGACAGGAGTAAGACGCTATTATTATTAGATGCGTGGTTCCCTTGACCTTCGAGGCGTGATTCCAATGCGCATGGCTTGTCTGCAGCACACTGCAGTAGCCGCGGCGTCGGGGGGAAGATTGTAAGAGTTCAAGGTCTAAATATAGATAGGCATCCTTGTCTCTGGAAGGTGAACGTCGACTGCGATTTCTGTAAAAACCCAACTACTTGCAACGAAATGAAGTCACTTGGCAACTCGCATATCGGGGTGCTAGTGAGCAAGAAGTGCTAGCTTCGAGACCCCAGATCCATCGCCGCCTCGAGATTCGCTGATTGTCGTATAAAATGTGCATCATTGCTAGCTTCTCGCTTCCTTTGTCCCAATGCAGAAACCATTGGTATCAGCTCCTATTCTAGCCCAACTCTACGAATATTGTTCATGCCAAGGGTTGAAGGGCTAGTCAGGCATCTCGCAACGATTATTCGTACAGTAGTAGTAAAGACGTACGTTAGTCTGCTGTAAACCTAACCTACCTTAGGTGTGATTTTACTCTAGCTTTGTAGCAAACCCCCTTTCTCGGCTCTAATTACAGCCCACGAACCCGGTGAGGAGGTCTTTGGTCAGATATTTCAACCGATGGATCGACGACCCCAAGCAACGATCAAGGTTCCCCTCGACGTGGGGAATCTATGATCACCCTTAGCGATATCAATGCAGGATGACTTCCGAGGTACCTTGATCACCAAATCCTTGTAGCTATGACTCAGCGGCGCAAAGCCGACAGACATACTGTATACCAACTGGGGATAAAGGGGAGAAAGAAGCCGGGGGTGCAAAGTTAGGTATCCAGTATCAGTAATATTACATCCGACGGATAAGGCGCCCGAGCCAGTGGACCCCTGAGGCTAAAGGCATCAATTGTATGAGATCGAATGAGGATTGGAAGAGACTGGGATTAGGATGGCATGGGGCAGAAACAACCATAGAAAATGAGATAATGCCAAGAATCCAGTACTTTTTCTGCATGCGACCAACCACACTACGACGTAGGGTAGGTATTTCTGGCAGATGGTGGGTATTCGAGAGAAGAACACTCTCTGGCTGGCTGCAATGCTGCTCGATACTGTCGCTGTATGGTTCCCGACTTCTCCATACCTACTTGAGTATAATTATTGCTGCATGCTGCAGGGCACATCGCTGCGCTGATGCGGATCATTCATGATTCTGGGTCGTTAGGTCCAGTATACTGTAACAGCACTGCAGCAGCGCAAGCATTAGGACCTGTCGTCCGCTGTCATCGAGGAGCGAAAGTTAGTGAAGCTGTCTTTGGGCTAGTTTTCGCTTATGAGCACCCCCTAAAAGCCCTGTGGCGCAACACTAGAAAATAACTATCGAACGCCGATGATCTTGCAATGATCAGAGTGGGCTATCTGTGATTGCCCCTTTAACAGCCAGCGTCCTAGCGGTCAGCTATCAGTCAGGCCTTCATGGCGTCCAAAGTCAGGCTGACTCTCAGGCCAGAGCAACCTACAACTGCCTCCTGTGAGCTCTGTACGAAGTAAGCGTAATACACCGAGGGGATACTAGTTTGAAGTCGGAATATTGCACCGCTTCCAGAATCCCAACTGGCAACTAGCCTAGGACCATCTCGTGTACCTTTACATCACAGTAAGCAAGTCCTTAGTTAGAGCCTCTCAAAACTGATCCTCCAATGGGCCTGACAGAGTAATGTATACGAAGTACAGCATCAGAATAGAAAAGTGGCGCGCCAATGGGTCCAGGATACAGGGCGAACCGTGCCAGGGCTGGAGCAGGTCGCGCGTGCTTACAAGCATCAAATTGATCCGCCTCGACGTTCCAGTAGCTCCCCCTTGGGAGTGGAGCTTGCACTCAATGTTACCCAATCTCGTGGCGTCGCAAAATTCAAATCCTCATTGTTGGTCTCAAGTCCCTACTAGGCTCACATATACTTGAAGATCATGATATGCTTCTTCTCGACCTTCCCCATCTTCTCGCCACCACCATGATCCACCACCAGAAGTCGTCTCTTGAAACTTGACGGCGGCTTGTCCAAGATAATCATTACTGGTCTTTCACTTACTCTTCGTCATTGGAATCTATCGTCCTCGGGTCCTCTCCTGGTACAGGCAGTCCATCATAAGGACCTATGCTGCAAGTGGCGTATAGACTTCCTCTCCCATTCGTTGTGCTGGCTGTAAACTCCCCACGAAGACTGCTTAGCCAAACTTGATTGTCCTATCTGCCACTTGCAATAATTAGCACTTACATTAAGCCACCCCGCTGTCCATTCGTCTCCACACCATTATTTTGGAAGAATATACACAACAATATCCCTGAAATCGACACCCGCGTCTGCTTGTACTCGTTCCGCCAACCTGTCTTCCGCTTTCAAACGCCAATGATAGTGCTGCGCCCAGCTTAGATCGACCTCACAAGTTCCTTGTCAGCTCGCTTTTTGGATGCGATTCCACGAGGTCAAGTCCTTGGCGGCCCTACTGTCAGATTCGCTTCTCAAGAGGAGTCAAACTAGATCCTAAAGAATTCGAGATCGGGGAAGGAATTGAAGGCGAGGACACCGTGGGGCATGTATACAGAAGACGTTCAAGCTATTCTTCAGAGCCTGATTCGTAAATCTACTCGCATGGGAGTCAATCGCAATTGATGGCAGTCTCAGTCCTAACACCACTTTATTCGAAGCCAGGCATGTGGAATCTGAATGATCCTCCAAACACATTCACTTCCGCCGGAACTGAAGCCATACGAACTTCCATGGCATATCAATATCCCTTGGCGACAACTGGTTTGGAGTCTTCGAATATGATCCCCAGTTTTCACCACCCTCCTTTGGACCACACACAACCAGATTCACCAGCATCGCCCGGCATCCAAAACATAGGAACTTCAGCAACATCAAAATCATCGAAGGTCAAAAGATCAATGTCCACCCCAAATGTACGCGGGCAGGCGTCGGCGGAGGCAGCCGCACTTGCATTGTCTGCAGAAAAAAGGAGAAATAAATTGGGCTACCACAGAACCTCTGTCGCATGTGGTGAGCACATCTACCGAGTTCGATGCAACAGATGAACTGTCGCTGTGTGGAAGAAACACAACTGACTTCAAGCTTAGGCCACTGTCGGAGACGGAAAATTAGGTGCATTCCCGCTCCAGCTGATGCCCAAAACCGTTGTTCGAATTGTATCAGGCTGAAAAAGGAATGCAACTTCTTTCCTGTTGACCAGCAGCCACAGCCCGATCCTAGACGAAGTGATTCTCAAGCGCAGAGCGGTACTGGAAGAATTTCTGAAACATCGTCGCCTTCGACATCTTCTGGTCAACTACCAGAAATTCCTTCTTCTCTGCCTTACCCCCCTTTGAACATGCCACCTATTCAAGACCTCGGAGGACCCCAGATGAAGCGCCAGAGGACAGAAAGCTATTCTCCAGAGAACAAAGGTCCGAGAGCTCTCGATGCTCGAAACAACAGATTTCCTGAAAAAGTTGCAGTTGTCACATCATCCCGCAACTTTGACTACAACCAAGGTACCACCAACTGGATGGCTCCTGATGCCTCACCAAATACCAAACACCAGACTGAGATGCCCCAATCTTACTGGCGGCCAAATCCACAGGATTCACCCCTCACCCCCGCGTTCTCTCCATTCACACCTAGCTTGCAGATACCACCACCACAAAATTGGCCCAACACTCATCCCGAGCATGGCCCACGAGACGATTCAAACTGGTCTGCACCACAGCGTTCCATCTCCTACAGCAATCTGGAGGGCTTGCAAAACCACCACCCATATGCGCCTTACCCCAATACACCCGCAACTCCCGCCACAGATCATTACACAACAAAACCCCGTGGGCAGCATTCTGGGATGTACCCACCTCCAATTTTGACTCCAACAAGTGCCATCACAGCTCCGACTTCCTCGTCAGGGTATGAGGCAGTACATCATCCTCAATCTGCAGGCCCCATGCCATCGGCTCCTTATCAAACGTGGCAACAACCTTATGCGTATCAGAAGCCTGCTGGGTCTGGGGCCGAAGGATATGGTGCTTATGCTCCTCAGGAAGCACTTCCTCGTCCGCCCGGGTATGCGGGCCAGGCGCATCCATCTCAGCAGCAAGCGTATGGGTATCCTTCTCCGACGGCTGGAATGTACTACCCAGGACAACCCCCAGGCCGATGAGGAAAAGTTGAATAGGCTTGTACATAAGAGGGACTCGAGGAAGGTTGCGAAGCTTGGGGCGGTGAAAGATTGTTGGTCGCAATACGTCAATATAAGAAAGGATAATTGCTTAGGACGAAGGTCTTGCTGGAGAACAGTCACAGATGGGATGGACCTCCGTCAATGGTGTATATTGTACCAATAAATAACGCTTTATGAATCTCTACGACCGAGAACGTGCGCAAACGAAGCATTGACCTCATGGACAAATTTGGAGGAAGAGGTGTTAAACAAGGTTGCCGGGAAGAAAAGGACATGGTCGGGGAGACTTGCGTCGAATGGATGTGCACAATGGCGGCATAAACAGGTCTCGCAGGATAAAACTTGTAGAGGTTGTCCTGACTCTTTGAACCTGAATGGCTCGTTGAGTATTATGGGAAAACCATTGCATGTCTCCGAATGTAATGTTCAACTGCCGGACTTTGAAGCACTTGGCCTGGTCACACAATCACAGGGTCTTTGGCAGTGCTGCCCTTTTAAGTTTAGCCCAGTCTTACACACTGTACCCCAATCTAATACGTCCTCCCTAATAAAATCGTAAGGGAAAATACTGTATCTTCCCAACTTTAGTATTCTTCTAAAGGACATTTTCCTTCCTTCTATACCTAAGGTACAGTACCTAGGTATTTTAGGTGATTTAGTAACAATTTTAGGTAGCGGACTAAATTCAAATCGCGGCCCATCCCGCGCATTCCTTGTCTATCCATCCTGTTGAAGAGCCACTCGCCCACAGCACACCCCCACGAATAATCAAGGAAGAGAAAGCACGCAATTCATTAGGTTACACCACGGGGAATACCAGACACGATGACTGTACTAAGCCGTTTCGCAGGAATGTTCGAGGTAAGTCACTCCCTCCCTCCACGCTCGCATTTCAATCCCTCCACATCCCATCCCATCACGATCCTTCACGATTGGTGGGAGTGTTCAAAGATACAATTCAATGGAACTGATACACGCGCTGCAGCCTCATCCCGAGGACCGTCTCCACCTGCGAACACACCGTGCCCGCTCCGTCGTCCTGACCGCGCAAGAGTTGGTTGCCCTCTCTTCCTCTCCACTCCACAACTAACCCCGCTTCCCCACACAGACTCGTCGAGATACGCGCCGCACAACGGACATTCGAAGGGGCATATGTCCGCACAGCATTGGGACAGTTCTCCTTCGCGCTTGTGGTGCTTAAGATTTTCACGGCCGAGTTCTACAGCATAGGCGCCCTGTTTGCGACATATGGAGCGGGCATATTGCTCGTGAGCATGTACCGGCGGTACGAGGGCCATAGACAGTTCTTCAGTGAGGTCGGGGAGGACGGGCTGGGCAGGAAGAAGTTCAAAACGAGCGGGAATGCCGTGGTGGTGCTCACGGCGTTGAGTGTTGGGGCGTATGCTTCTTTGATGGCCTTGACGTTAAGGCTGGGGCATTCTTGAGTGGGAGATAGGGATGGTTATTTGATAATTCGGGATACGTGCGGATCGTTGGAACACCTATTGGGACTGCATATTCGCTTGCGGTCAGGGGCAAGACATATGCCACGTTGAGCGGATGCCATGCAGCCATCTATTTGAGACACCCATTGTCAGCCCCGAACACGACCTTCAAGGGCTTCCTAATCTGGGAGATATATCCTGTTGGACAAAAAGGCATACTGGTCCACACAAGAAGTGTCGATAGGGTCGCTGGACGGCACTACAAAGAATACGGAAAGTCAATAGTCCCGTCGGCTAACGAGGCGAATGATAGCAACTGATAAATTCGGGATACTTAGTAGCATATGGATTTGCAATCCGCGCCATCATATATTAGAAGCTTTTAACAAGATTAAATTGCGAATCTTCATCTGAATATCAGGTTTCCAGTTGCCATTTCATCCCATATTCTACACAGATATCTGAGGCAGAGGCATATGTCTTGTACAGCACATGGATACCTCATACAAAAGCATAGTTAGCGATAGCATCATTCCACATTCATTCATTCCATATACAAAAGCTGGAGTGAAATTCTGGATACCTTCATCTCCTCTTCACTTATCCTAGACTCAAGTCTTAGCAAGGCCCATATTTTATCTCACTAGTCAGATGCATTATCAAATATCTTACAAATGAAAGTCCACTGAGTAAGTCCCTGCTGGTTCCTGCTTGCTCAAGCATTCAGAATAAGAAGAAACTCGAAAGAATATCTTTCGTGACCTACATGTTTTCTCGTTCAAAAGGTGCCACACCTCATGAAAGATGGGATGGGTGCCATTCCTTCCAATCAAAGTGCCTGTGCACTTCTTTGCCTGTGGGTTGAATTTTTATTTCAATCGAAACGATGCGAATGAGCATCGAGACAGCATCACTCCCGAGAAGACAGCTATTTAGCCACGTGGGTACTGATTTATATTGGTCAAGAAATAGGAAATACAGTTTGCTTTATGATGCAGAGAAGGATTCAGTGTACCCGAGACCGACTCGGTTTCTCTGCGATGTCCATTAGTGAAGTCTTGTAAGCATATAATCATACAATGGGAGCTGGTCTGATGTCAAAGACCACGCCGAACATTTGGAAACGGACTACTGAGGACGGGGTTCACGGAATAGAGGTTAACCGGAGAGGAACGTCTGGGGATTATAGTCTTCTATACCAGTCTCTGGACGAATACATTGCTTGCAGAAGCTCGCATATATCGTAAGATAGGTTTCGTGGTATTGAAGATAGAACGAGGGTTTGAAAAGTACTCCATGAGCTAGCTGTGTCTAGAAGTCTATAACAGTACCTCGCTGACAAAACATATGGAGCTGCTATGCACGATATCCATTTGTTCACCATATGAAAATGTGTACCAAACGTCTCACGCATAGCTCTAATCTGACCGAACGCAGAGAATAGTCCCCTCAATTCGCAGGTCACAACCAATACATACATCTGCATGCACCACTCTGCCCCAGAATGAATCTTGGCATATCACATAACACCAAACGCCTCCTTCCCTCCCTCCCAAGCTCTATCTCTATCCCCTATATACCTCGAATCCGTTCTCTGTTTCGTTATGACAGCGATATCGCCCCTCTTCGATTATCGCGAATGTGCAAGTAAGCCTGGAACCCGCAGCCAACAATGAACAACTATAGCACATAACCCACGTCAGACTTTGTTTGCTTGTAGAGACCGGATGGAGTCTTGGGGGAAGCGTACGGCGTATACAATGACAGCAGAAAAAACTGTCGCGGCAACTGCGGCACCGTTCTCTGGGTCCTCGATGGTACCCACCATGCTATGATGGTTTGCTTGGAACAGGGCACCGATGACTGTGAGGATCACAATGGCGAATACCGAGACGACGATACTGTACCGCGTTCACATTAGCTTGAAGTCTGCTTGTTGGGGCCGTGTTCTCTGGCTGGAGATGGGAGGAGAGGAGAGAAGCTGCTGACCAAGACCAAGCTTGCATAACCCCCACGACTGGTTTCATAATGACGGTTTAGAAGAGTGTGTCTGATGAGAGAGTGAGATGCGGCTCTTGCCCTGGCTGGGTGTCTGATAATCGAGGGGATGGGTTGGTGATGAGGCTGATTTCGATATTGCCTATGAGCTTAGCTGCTGCGGTGACGAATGTAGCTTGTAGTACGCTAACCGAAACTGGAGCAGCCAAGCCTTTTCTATAGCTCTTCATTCAAATTCCACTTATACAACTCTTTTGCCTTCAAAATCCGAAACTCTAAGCAGCTCATTCCTCTTGGTCAAAAATACACGGTTTTGATCGAGATGCCCCTGAAAGTTCGGGGCATTCTTGTAATCTCCAGCTACGTGCATGACAGTCAAAACTTGCCCTGCAGGTCCCCGCTGGACATTCGATCCTCGTTATATTGATACCGGCCTGTGACATTCGCGAGTCTTGTCTCAGCTGTTCTTTTTTTGCCATTGCCATTGCCAGTCCTATTCTTAATGCTGTGCAGTATCTATCGTTGTTGTTCAGCAAATTTTTTACTTCGAGCCAGCATGTAGGACAAATTCTCCGTCCAAGACTTGATCACATTTCCATTCCACTTTCCTGATGATATTTATGAATCAGATTTAGCATTTTGATTCAAGGTCCTGTGATACCCATGAATAGAACACCTCGACTGAACATGCGTCATCTTCGCCTGAGGATGAAATGGTCTTGCGGCGACGTGCTCTCAATTTCTCATTGTACCCGAGACATTCAAGGATGCCAAAGTGTCTTGTTTATTTTCTCGCAAGTTCTTTCCCAGTCTTGGGTCTTTGCTATCGAAATGGAATTTTCGCAGTATGAAAAAGCTCTGCCGTGAAACATATGGACTTTGGCTCTGGAGTCCATGACCTACATGTATACTATGTAAGTATTTTCAACTGCTGGTAGCTTCGTCAACTCATACATTATCCTAGACTGGCCATATAATGCAGCCTCGTCTCTTCAGGTTTACGAATAATCTTAGTGACAAATTGCGGCCATATCCGGTTTGCCCAGACTTCTTTCAGACCGGACAAGCTTTCTGTCAGTATGCGAAACTGATCCGCACTGATCACCGATCATCGATCACCGTGGAAGAAAAGCTTGTCTCCTCGCCTATGGCCGGATCTCCATCGCACAGCCCTGTCAGTTGTTTCGAGATGTGCGGGATTCATTGGGAGGGGTATAGTGAAACGCAAATCTGGGCACACCAACACACTGGACTTGCTTAATACCGGGTTGTCACTTCCTAATTACTAACTTACCATTACTTTCGGGAACTGTCTCTGCCGTTCCCAGAGTGACTAGGTTTTCGTAAAAGCCGTTTGAAGTCGGAGATATATTCTTCTGGCATTTGCATGTCGGGTCTTACACCCAATCAATGCAAAGTCTTACAGCATCTATTTCCGTGGAACCTCAAAATACCTGCCGAATCACTTGGAAGCGCAACCGAGAACCCTTCCACTTCTATAACCGCTGAAGACGCATCTTTTTAGAAGATCCAGCGAGCCTATTCGAGGGAAGGAGCGTGTGACAGAAAAGTAGGTCGGATAGAAATCATCCCTGGCGCCTACCTAGTGGAGCACGTTCGTGGCCAAAGCGCCAAATCTGCACAGGCATTCCCCAACGATGAACCTTTGGTTGGTACCTACGCTAGGCAGGGGCCGTATACCAGACCACCAGTACCGGCTACGGATGATCTTATAGATGCTTTATTATAATGAAACCTTTGAAAGCCATGAGAAGTGGATTTCTTGATAGGCAGGCTCTGAATACCTTGCAGAGTTCTTCATGACCAACCTTAATCGTCAATGAAAGTTGAGCGCTGATTTTGCAAGTTCGCGAGCCCCGTTTCACAATGTGCTGTCCCTCCAGTACGGAGATTTAGTGTGAAACGAACAGACAGGTAAATATTTCGATTGGCTACCCGTGCTCACATCCGCCAAACGGATTTGGGAGCTACCCCTGGTCGATTAAACATTGTGGCTGCAGATAATCGTTTGTTCTCGCTGGTTGAGTGCCAGTGTTATCAACGTCCAACGCATCCGAATGTCTGAGCTGTGAATTTAGGAAGTGGAACAAAGTAGGCGCAGCAGGGGTCGGTGCTTCATGTGTGTCGGGATGTCATCTTGATATATGGTTGATGCAGTACCGCAGTGTCTTTTATAAAGCTAATATCCAATTTGCTCTTTGTGTACCTACCCCTCGACAAAATAACAACAACCAAACCCCCCAACCCAAAACCACCTCCACCGCACTTTCAACACTCGTTTTGGAGATACATAATCTGGTGAACCTGCTTGTGAATCTACCTAATTCTTGCTAATTCTCGTGTATTCACCTCCGGTACGTGTACGTGTATTGTGAATCATGAACGCGAGTGTTCCTTACATTCCACGGCTCACCCTTCCTTATTTATAGATCGAAGCGCCGACCTCAACTTCCATCACTCCAACTTCCTGGAACAAATTCATCACCTACAACATGGTTGCGATCACCCTCATCTCGGTCTCCTTGGCCGCTCTACTGTCTTGCGTAGGCGCAACGAACATCACAACGGGAGCACTTGGCAACGCTACAATCATCTCCAACAACCCCCCAGGAGTCGTCTATGTCGCGACTCTCCCAACCAAGGAATTCAACAACCCCGAGGATCCTCGTGGCAATATCAAGGGCTCAGTCGCTGCTACTGCAAACCCCAATGGCATCGGTGTCTCCATCTCCGTCTCGTTTTCCAACCTGCCTACCTCTGGAGGTCCATTTCTGTACCATATTCATGAAGCGCCAGTTCCAGCAGATGGCAACTGCACCAGCACCGGAGCTCACCTTGACCCATTCGTTCGCGGCGAGGTAAGCAGTTCCCCGAATCGACCTCCAATTTCAAATTGCTAATATCACTAGACCCCTGCTTGCGACTCAAGTCTCCCTCAGACATGTCAAGTCGGCGATCTTTCAGGAAAGCATGGCAAGATCGAATCTGACCCATTTGTAGCAACCTACTCGGACGACTTTGCATCTACAGTCCAAGGTCTCAGTTCCTTCTTTGGCAACCTTTCCTTTGTCGTCCACTTCGCGAACAAGACCAGAATCACTTGTGCAAACTTCGCTCTTGCTGGATCTCTTCCTCCTCCATCTGGCTCCAACTCAAGCTGCTCAGCCAACTCGACTACATCGATTGCTGGTGCGGGCAGCTCGACCTCACCAACGACTGGGACAGGCGCTCCTCAGTTCACTGGAGCAGGAGCCAAGACTGTTGCTCCGATCGGCTCGCTGCTAGGTGTTGCTGCTTTAGCATTCTTCTTTTAGGCTTTTGGGGTCAATAACGGCTTGGTAATGGGTCAGGCACTGGTGTTTGGCCTGGCGAATGATAATGGGTGAGGAAAAGGTGCTATTGGCGGAACATACAATATGTAATCATAGAAGATCCTACTACGAAGTTATTACGAATAAAGTTTTCAAGACACATGCAGAATACAAACTCAAACTTCATCGTCCCAGCCTTTCCTCTTCCAACGAAAGGGCAACGAAAGTACCTACCGACAGCTCCAAGCTCCTGGAGCTCTGACATTAAATTCCCTAGGTACTCACAGACCCTCGGGAATGAAAACGCACAAACAACGACTCCAACCAAAGCTTACCAGTTTCACCTTGCCAAGACTCTGACAACCAATATGTACGCTCGTTTCAACAAGACGTGAGGAACACGAGGCTTGGCACCACAGTTTCATTCTTTAAGCTTTGGGAACCCCTGCATCAGGGGGGTATGGGGGCTCCACGTGATCACTATCATTGAAGATATTCAGCCGAAGTCGGTTCGCAAAAGAATATAGGTATGGTATTGAGATTGAGGAGTGAATGCAAAAAAGCGGCTGTGAAGAAAGAAAGAAGGTGGTTGAACGAATTGCTTTGAGGCATGTGATGATGATGATTATAATGGCTCGCTCTTCACGCCATTTAGACGAAACAAAAGGAACACCGCTCCGATTTCGTCTTCTTGACATATCAGCATGGCCGTCCACCAACCTCTTGATGCTCTCATCCTTCTTTTCGTTTTCGTTTCCTTTTCCTTTTCCTGTTTCTTTATTCCATATGCCAGGTGATCAGATCTTGGAAAGCTTCACCTCGTCTCCCGGTTTGGAGGAGTATGAGACCTTTTCGCTAGACTGCGTCTACCGGTTTCTTGGACTGTGGAAGTTCTAGAAGCAGAGAGCAAGCGATTGACTCCATCTCTTATTGGTCTGCTTTCATGATATGATTGAAGAATCGCACCGAGTCCTGAATTCCTGGATTCTGCAGGTCTGGATGCACTCGATCGATAGCTCTGGGGATTGCTTTTGATGCAAGATGCAGAAGTACGGTACTGTACCTACCGGTAGACACCTTATCTGACCCCTGAAGATGTTATTTAGACGCGGGCTCGAGTAGACCTCCGGAGTCCGTAGGCATGATCTATCGGCGTTGTTACTCCTCTTGCATTGAGGGCCGTGTCTTCTTGAGCCGCTACGGTAATTTTCTCTCTTACTGTATGTGGGATCAGCTGTCACTGGTTCGTGGATGACGCCGATTCTACAGGAAAGCTTACAGTATACCGTGCACGGTGGACGGTCCGCCTCATGGTTTGCTCTGATCTTCCGCAATACTCCGTAATGGTTGATCGATCATATACTCCAAGGTACACTAAGCACTTTTACCGGTAGCAATTCTCCGAATGTCCTGCATATTTCGCTCCATTCTTGCGGATTTTGATCCTTAAGGTGGGGTTGCCTTCCTAAATGCGGCAAACCTTGCGCAGGGGCGGCACTTTGCGTCCCAAACGAACATGGTCATCCATGGCCAGAGACAACTAGAGACCTATACCATCTTTTACTCAACAGGTTTTGGCCTCTCAGAAGTACTCGACCTCGGCTCTCATTCCTATTGGCAGCTATTGGCAGCTAAGGTATCGGAAACGTCTCCGGAATATCATGATATAGCTTTATCTGATGAAGCGGATTGATTGCGGTAAGTGCAATCCTCTTGTTACCTTGAAGACTTTTGCTTGTCCTCTTCGCACTTTGTCCAGTTTTGTCTGTGCGGCGGCGTCTTTCTCAACTTTTATGCTTCTGTACATGATCACGATCTTTTCAACCTGATCAACATGGCCCAAGACCGAGCACCAGAACTTGGTGAGTGTCTCAGCTCAATAGGTTATTTCTGGGCAGGGCTGATCTCGAGGTAGCGGCTGTCTATGGCTTGTTCTTGGGGCTCACCTGGCTGTTCGTTGCCCTTAGGGTTTATGTCAAGTCATTCTTGTCCAAGAGCTGGGGAACTGACGACTATCTCCTGGTAGTTTCTCTGGTATATACCAGTTTTTACCCCTCATGGCACATTGGTTCTGATATCCACAATCCAGATATTATTTACTACATACTCTGCTTGTTCTCTCGCAGGAATAAAATACGGCACCGGCAGACATACGACTGACATTCCGCCACAAGATATTCCAAAGGCATTATTTTACTGGTGGCTCTGCGAGCTTTTATACACCATCACTATAGTCTTCGTTCGTCTCTCGATTGCCGTTATCCTTCTGCGAATAGGTGGCAAGCCCGTCCACAAGATCATCATTTACACAACTCTCACCATGATGCTGGCCTACTCGATCTTCTACTCCTTCCTCGTCATCTTCCAATGCTCTCCGATCTCGTTCTTCTGGGCCCAGTTCGAAGGTTTGAAGGGTACATGCATCAAACCTACCATATTCCCTGCCGCCAGCATTACCCATAGCGCAGTCAACTTTACATCAGACTGGTAGGCTTATTCTCATACAAAAAGCTGTTTTCTTTTGTGTGAGGTAAGAAGCTGGGAGCTGTTCAGGAGCCCATATGCCGGCTCCCAAAACAGCTCCCAGGCTCCTTGGCTCTCTCCAAACACTTGGCTTCTTTCTATGCTAAGGTGGGACAGGATCTTGGGACTCCTACCCATCGCCTTAATATGGAACCTACGAATGAACAGGCGGACCAAGGTATCTGTTGCCGCCGTTCTGTCTCTAGGCGTGCTGTTCGTTCCCTGCCCCTGCCCCTACCACCACTTCACTCTTCCTAATCAAACACAGAGCCGGTATAGCAGCCATTATCCGGATTCCCTATATCCACGTCCTCGGCTTGACCGAAGATTTCCTTTTCAACACTATAGACATAGCAATCTGGTCAACCGTCGAGCCTGGCCTCGGCATAGTCGCCGCCTCAGCAGCAACGCTGCGTCCTCTCTTCCGCAACTTCTACTCGCTCCCCACCGCCCGCTCCTCACATTCGCAGAAGCCCACGCACGCCGCAGCAGGCCAGGCAGGGTATGTGCAGCAGAGCAATCAGCATGACGTTTCCACGCACCGAAGATCAAACTCCGCGTCAACCTTCTCGGGTAATATCGAGTTGCAGCCTAAGATGCATACTACGACTACAACTACCAGTATCAGAAGCAAGGATCCGTTTGGGGACTTGGGCGAGAGGGAGAATGGGAGAATCCAGGTGGAGAGAACGGTGGAGATTACGAGGTCGTCTGAATATGAGGACCAGTTTGGGATTTTGGAGGAACCACATGCGCTTTGGCCAAGGGGAAAGGATGAGAGGGATATGGTGTAATGTTTGATCTGAACTTTGTCTTTGGACTTTGTCTTTGGGAGTTTTGAGAAGTGGTGATAGGGGTATGGCAGGGCAGGGTATGGTATGGTTGGCGTTTATAAAGGGTAAGGGAAGGAAATGTCGAATATGCTTGGGGCGGGGACTCAAGAGTTGATATATATTACCATGATTGCCATGATTGTACTAATATTATAATACCATATAAAGCAGCGGAGCGTCTAATGTACCTACCTACTGCCAATACAACTCGCAACATCAACACCACCCCCACGCGCGCGAAAAGCATGGCATGTATACAAACGGATAGGAATATCACTAGGCTTGAAACCGAAAGAAGTCTAGAAAGGAAATATGTTATGTTCGATTTCTATTCCTGCATACAAAGCTCCACTCGCGTTGTCTTATCTTAGAGCCCCAGGTACGGACCTTTGAATCCCAGCGCCTTTCGGCTCAATTGAAGGAGATATTTCACTGTGTTGTAAATTTATATACTAGTTGTCACGGCACAGTATCTTTCTTGGATTACCCCTGAAAGCGAGAAAATAGGTTATTTTCGAATAGAGTTCAAGGGTTCAATGAATCCCTGAATAAGGTTGTGACCGCAAGCCAGCGCTAGCTGCATACCCTTCTTCAAAATTTTAAAACAAGTCGGTTGAAGTCTGGAGAGAGTGATGCATGCAGAGTAGTATAATTCTATATTGGGCAGTTTATAACAGAAGCGTGTATGCGTGCATGTATTCTGGGATATCGTATCGTAAGTAATCAAAAAGCCAAACCCAAATTTGACGCCGAACCAATCCTAACCCCAATCCCAAGTCTAGGTCCCGCCCCAAGGTATAGGTAGCTAACATAAGAGAAAGAAAAACAACTAGATGTAGCGTATCAACATCATCTCCACGTAGAATGCAACTTGGCCCTCCGCGGCCTATGCTTCAACCCCACCTCTCCACCACCCATCAGGCTCTTCCACCGCCTGCCCACACTCCCCCTATCTTTCCCCAGACTCCTAGCACAGTCCTGCCAATCGCTCTTTGTGAGCTTGAGTTTCTCCAGCACAAGTTCCACTAGCATCCGATCTTCGTCTGTAGACCAGAAATCACTCCTTTGTTGATCGCGATCGCTGCCCTCTATACTCTCCGACACCTCGTGATCGTTATCCCGCGCACTGGACTGAGGGCGCAACGAGTGGAAGTCTCCGCGCTCAAGCCCAAGCGGAAGGACAGGCGGCGCAAGCAGGCGTGCACGCTTCGGTGTGCGCGGCCCGTTCTCGTCGTGTGCGTCGTCGTCCTCCTCTTCCGCAACAACCGCATCGTCGTGGTCTTCCAGCCGTGCGCGCTCATGGATCGGATCATCGTCCGCGGCTCTCCGCCTCTTGTTGATGCCTCGTGGCGGGGGACCGCGCTTCGTGATCTTCTTCCTAGGCGTGAGCGCGTCGTCCGTCTTGCGCGCGCGCAGGCGCA
>QGMI01000106.1:0-65105 GCA_007821535.1 Lachnellula occidentalis | reverse complement strand
ACCCTTTACCTATCATTCCATCAGCCTCCTCCTCCTCCTCCCACACCCCCCTCCCCCCCTCTCTCGGCTTGCTAGCCGACGATGGCAGCACTTAGGTATAAATATCCCCCGCCCCATCTCTCTAGCAAGCCCCTCTATCAACCCTAGCCTACTTATCACCCCCCCAAAACGTGAGAATTCATTTCACGATGGCGTTGCAATTATCACACCTTGCAATCATTGCCGCTGGGAATATAGTGCACAAGAAGCTGCAGAGCGCGTTCCTCTCCCTAGATACAGGCGGCAGAAGTCATACACCTTCATACCTCGAAACCTCGCCTATACTATACTGTAATCCTCGTCAGATGATACCGTAGTTTATATCAAAATATTTCCCCCCGTCCGAGTGCGTTTGCGTTCTCGTATCCATCTACTAAAAAGCTACATTCCGTTCCAACAGGCTGAATTAATATATTTACCTAGGCTTTACATGCATGCTTGGTTCATTGTGCCTGAATCGAGAGCATCCAAAACAGACCAGCACGTTCCTGGGCGCACTAGGAAGTCAAGAATGAGATTCTGTTCCGTGACTGGGAGATTTTAACTGGGGGGCAATTTGGTGGCCATAGATAGAATGTCATGCTCCTCATAACACTAGACTCCTAGATATATTGCTTTCCTCTTCAGGATCATCTACAAGCCTGGCGCCCGATAACCTACCTAGGTAGTAAAAAGGCTGGAGAGAGATATTATGGCTTTTACTGCAAGAAATAATCACATATCAGAAGCAAGAGAAAACAAAATCAGTGGACGAATCTTTTTGTTGACTCTAGAGAAAAACCATACAAGCATCGTCGTGCTCTGTATGAAAAGGTGGAAACACTTCGATGAATACGGAACCATAAAATAGAAAAAGGCTTCGTATGATTTAATCGATTGGTAGACCACAATGGTGACCGCTCCTCCAAAGCAAGTAAAACAACCAGCTAAGAGAATGCCAATATTCCCTTATCTTATAAAGACCACCCAATCGCTCAATCACTACCAGCAGGACTTTTCGGAATGTAACAACGTTGTATAAGAGCAAAACAAGGGGGGTCCGTAGATTGCTCGAGTCTTCGTCTTGATCATATTCGTGAAGTTCGTGAAGGGCGCACAAATCGTCTGCAAAATGCTGAGAGTCCGATTAGTTGCGCACCTGAAGATACTGGAAAGATGAGCATACCTTAGAAGCACTTGCGGTGGACGATGGAAGGTCCACTCTCGTCGTACTCTTGCTTTGAGATCCACATTTGCTGGAAGGTAGAGAGGGATGCGAGAATGGAACCACCGATCCAGACGGAGTACTTTCGCTCGGGTGGTGCAATGATCTTGACCTTCATGGATGATGGTGCAAGAGCAGTGATCTCCTTTTGCATACGGTCGGAGATACCTGGGTACATGGTGGTTCCACCAGACTATGTGATTGTTAGCAATCTGCAGTTTACACCCCAGAATCTAAAACTTACCATGACAATGTTACCATACAAATCCTTACGGACATCGACATCGCACTTCATGATGGAGTTGAAGGTTGTGACGTGGATTCCACCGCTCTCAAGACCCAAGACAGATGGCTGGAACAGCGCTTCAGGAGCACGGAAACGCTCGTTACCAATAGTGATGACCTGTCCATCAGGAAGCTCATATGACTTCTCCAAGCTGGAAGACTGGCTGGCAGTCTGGATTTCTTGCTCAAAGTCAAGAGCAACGTAACAGAGCTTCTCCTTGATGTCACGGACGATTTCTCGCTCGGCAGTGGTGGAGAAGGTGTAACCGCGCTCAGCCAAGATCTTCATGAGGTAGTCGGTCAAATCACGACCAGCCATATCAACACGAGCAATGGCGTGAGGAAGAGAGAAACCTTCGTAAATTGGGACAACGTGGGTAACTCCGTCACCGGAATCAAGCACGATACCAGTGGTACGACCGGAAGCGTAAAGGGAGAGAACGGCTTGGATGGAGACGTAAAAGGCGGGGGCGTTGAAGGTCTCGAAAACAATCTGGGTCATCTTCTCTCTGTTGGACTTGGGGTTGATAGGAGCCTCAGTGAGGAGAACTGGGTGCTCTTCTGGGGCCACACGAAGCTCATTGTAGAAAGTGTGATGCCAGATCTTCTCCATGTCATCCCAGTTGGTGACAACACCGTGCTCAATTGGGTATCTCAGGGTGAGGATACCACGCTTGGACTGTGCCTCATCTCCAACATATGAGTCCTTCTGACCCATACCAATCATGATACTATAATCCTTATCAGTTTTATATTCTTCGTGTACGGATAGCGGGGAAATTGGCGGGGTTGGGCGGTCTTACCCATGGTGGCGAGGACGACCAACAATGGACGCTGTTGACTGTCAGTTTGCCGTTTGCTGAAGATTGAGGCTTCAAGGAGCTGATGCGACTGCCACAAGAGCAGGATGAGGATAAAGTAGACTTACGGAAAACGGCACGAGGAGCATCATCACCAGCGAAACCGGCCTTGCACATTCCAGAACTGCAGGACTCGTCAGCAAAGCCCAGGCATATTGTATTCACTGATGATTCGAGATATCAAGATGGGATTTTGAAGGCTGCCCCACTGCTGAGGTCCAGCTTGGGCGTAAGGAATATGGGAGCTTACCCATTGTCAATGACGAGGGCTGCGACTTCTTCTGTAGATGGAAGACAGTGTTAGCCAGTGTCCGCATGGCTCATTGTGATGCGCTGCAGGTGTATCGGCCGGTATTCAGATGAGGCCATGTGTGCTTACCTTCCATGGCTGCTGATTACGACGTGGAGTCTTTAAAAATCGAGGTTGTGTGGGATATGGCGGTGAACGGCTCTCACGTCGATAAGACTGTGAGAAGGGGGACGAAGATGCGAAAGATCACGAAAAGGAGATTCGTGGTCGATAAAAGACTCGATGATGGGGATGCGGACAAGTGTTCAAGGAGGAGTCGAAGTTGAAGGAGGGAGGAGGCAGAGGCAGAGACGGTAGGGTCGCTGTCACGAATGGAAGTTCTTGTGGGCCGCAACTGCGTTTATGGCTGCTGCGGTGCGGGAGGCGAAGCGAACAGCTCTTGCAGATGGAAAACTGGGGGCTGCCGCTTTAGGCACCGGTGTGAGAGTGAGGTCTCGGACACCTGATTTGGGTGCGGGCAAGAGCGAAGATGAGACGAAGTATATTTTGTATTGTACGGGGTTACGACAAGGCTTGTCTCTTTTATTCTTTATTATTACTTTCTCCCTCTTTGCTATCAAAATAGTAATCATCAGTCAAGTGTTCCTTACCCCATGTTGTGGCCCGCCCCACCAAGCTTCGCAATAGCTCAACAAGTCGACAAGTCCCACCCAAAACAGACAAGTTCTCTCGAAGCCATTCACACCGCAACACACCGCAATCTCCAAACATGCTCCGGACAGCAACAAAGCACTCCGATCCTTATTTTGACGCCTGCAGTGAGGCAACTATATATCGCCCCCTGCTGTGTCACTCGTCGCCGCCAGACGCGCGTCAAAAGACCAATGGCTCACTTTACTAAGCAATGATTCTAAGGTAAGCAACAGTTATTTATATCCGATTGATTGTTAGCCTCTGGCCGCCAAGCAGGTACTTACACAGCACAATTCCCTAACAATGGCATGATAAACTGCTTGCGTAGGTAGGTACGCAAGAGCAGCACTCGAAACTAATACTAATTGTCGCCCTACCCATCAATCCCCGCCACCGAAGTGAGTTGTTCAGACAGCAACGCTGTCTCTACGGCGCCTCAGATGGCAGTCTCGTGCATTTATCGAGGGGCATTCTTGGTGGGGTAAAATGTGATCACAACTTCCGAGACTTATCATGTTATGCATAATTAGCATGAAAATGGACATATTGGCTTTGATACCCTTTTCGGTGTTCAATAGATGTTCAATTAAGCTTTGGACTGCGGGACCCTACGGAGTAGGCAAGGAGAGACCATGGCATTGGTAGACAGTCACGTGGAGTATAGCACGTGACAGCAGCGGATAAGACTTCTGTAACCCCTTATCAGGACGAACAAATGCATTAAATCTTAATTCAGCAAATAATCAGAGCCCGAGTATACCTCATAATAGTTCAGAGATATAAATCGAAGCTTGACATTGAGCTCACGTTCACGAGTTAGAGCCAAAGGCGGGGTCCGTATAATTACTACATATACGCGAAAGTTTACTGCAGAACACATCGAAAATTAAACTGGAAAGCACATAGAAAAGCTCCCCAATCAAAACAAAATCGACCAATTTTCACCTCTTGAATACTGAACACATTTCCTGTCATCCACGAACCTCCAAAGTATCCCAACTCAACCTCGTATACTCTCAACCCTCCGAAACCTACAACCAGAAGCCAAAAATAAAATAACATCCCACCTCAAAACTACCCCACCACAGCATCAACATCAACACCCTCCAACCACCACCACCATGGATCCAGGCATGAACTCCCTCCTAAAATGGAGCGTCGAAAACTCCAACGCCAGCACCTCAGACCCCACCACCGCACCCCCCACATCAACCATAAACCCCGAAGCCATGAACGCGCTCTTCGGCGGCCCCTCCGACGCAGACCTAATGCTCTCCTCCATGACCGCCATCACATCCCCCGACCCCGAACTCACACTGGACAACAAACTCATAGCATTCGACAACTTCGAACAGCTGATCGAAAACCTCGATAACGCGAATAACCTCGGCCCCCTGGCGCTCTGGACCCCGCTGCTAGGCTGTCTCGACAGCGCCGAGAGCGAGATGCGGCGTATGGCTGCGTGGTGTGTGGGTACGGCGGTGCAGAATAACGAGAAATCCCAGGAACGCCTGCTGGCTGCGGGTGGTATCCCGGGGCTGGCTAAGCTGGCTGTTGATGGGGAGGAGGTGGAGGGGGTGAGGAGGAAGGCGGTTTATGCGCTGAGTTCGGCGTGTAGGAATTATCAGCCTGCGATGGATGTTTTGACTGCTGAGTTGGGGAAGTTGGGGCGCGATGAGTGGGCGGGTAAGGTGGATGCGGCGGATATGGATGCTTGTGATGGGTTGATTGGGGCTATGAGGGAGGAGGCTGCGAAGGGGAGGAAGGAATAGGACTTGAGGGGTATGGTTGCATTGGGATGGAGTTTGGTGTTGGGGTTATTGGAGGTTATGAAAATATGATGTCTTTTAGAGCTTGATTGATCTTAGGGTTTGAGTCCAGTCAGATACCCATTCGAGACGGATATTTGCATATTTGTAATGGAAGAAATCTTTCTCATAAATCGATAGTAGACATGCTATTTACTTTACTCCAATCAGTCCGAGTCGCTACCATCAATAGGGTCAATGGTCTGAAGGCCTTTCTCCAGTACTCGCCATGAAAACGTCTTCCAATCAACATCTGCCTCGCAACCTCCCAATACTCAAAGTATCATGCTCCATACTACAAACCATAATCCATTACAGCCCATTAAACAGTCCGCCAGAAGGTCAAGTACATATAACCTATAAATATGCCAACCATAAAACCATACACCCAGTTTCAATCAACATCAAAGAACCCGTCACCCAACACGGCTTACCCATCCTCCCTAGCCTTCTACACGAACCTTCTAGAAACGGAGAACTACAAATGACAACAAGTAACATAGATGCATGCTCTTCTACATAATTCAGAAAAGCAAAGGGAAACGAGCTACAAGACAAGACCCGTAAAGCTAACATAATATCACCCAGCTATATATACATATATAAACCCCAACTCCCACCCAACATGTAAAGCCAGGATAACCGATAAATGGAATTGGGAATATCAAGAGAGCCACGATCAGGAATCCTGCTTCACTTCCCTACCCGCCTGCCGGAACTGCATTTACAGCTGCGCTTTTGAAACGTCGCTGAAGCGTGTTTACATGATATGAAATGGAATGTCTCGTTGGTTTCCGCTGTCAATGAAATATTACAGTCGTTCAATAAACTCTGTCAAAAAACGCGACGAAAAGGCTTGGATGCGGTAATGCTTTGACATGAAACGATGCATGGACCGTGGAGGACTTACTGTAACAAAAAGGAACCCATGCGACAGCCGACACAAGTTGACTACCATGCAGTGAAGTCGTCTTCCGGGCGTCGGGGTCCAGAGTCACTTTCAAGGACCACTCCTCCGGAACAGCATCGATAGCGAGCATGGACATCTTGCCTATGAATAAACGTACTTGAGCATGCTCGTAGGACACTTATATCCGGAGCAACGCGACTGCGTTTACTCTTATCAAAGAGCTTGAGGCAGATCCTTTGACCGGTACAAGAGCAACGACTGCGTTACTCTTGCTAACAGAGCTTTGGGAAGATCCTTTGACGGGTGAGGATCGAGACCGGATTTCCATATAGAAGTGCATGCACGGGAATTGGCCGCGCCTAGTTTCATCTAACAACTCACTTGTTTGGCTTCTCGAATATCACCGAAGAGCTTGCTTCCAGTAAAAATATCTTAAAAGAGACATTGGCGTTCGCGTACAGGTGTATTGGTGTTTGTTGTAACTGAAGTTAGTGCTTGGGCAGCAGGACGGGGTATAAATTAACGTCGAACACACAAGAATATGAAGGGCAGAGCCAACTTGGCAGATCATCTGCTGTACAATATCACTCCGGAAGCGACTGAGCATATAAAACCCAGCCTGGCAACCTTTGCTTAATGTAGCTGGAGGATCATACAAGCTCTGGATAGATTGCAACAGCTTTTATGGGAGGATGTATACGAGGTAGAGTATATCAGTATATACGCTGCTGTTGAGAAAAGTCGGTCAGAGAAACTAACTGCTGTCATTGATTCGCTAATGTCGTTGGAGACGCAGAGTATAGTCAATTGAATATTGCAACTGCGAGGTTGTGTTAGCTGGTATGAATGGCGACTGGCCCTGAAACAACCAGCTCAGCTTTAACTCTGGCAAACACAAGATCGTTGCAACAATGCCACACTCCTCCCTTCTTCGTATAAGCTTTGTAATGGCTAGCTAATCACCAGGTGAAGACATAATTTCTCGGCGACGAGTAGATATTAATACCAGTTTTTCCTTGACAATATGATCACGATTTTTCAATGACGGAAGGGGGTGTATTGATTGAGACCAATGCTAACTCAGTTTAAGGTGACAGTCACTTTGAAAGGGTTCCAACAGTCAGAAAAGCGGGTGAATGTAGAAGTGCCTCTGCATTTTGCTCATATTACCGGAAAAGTTCTGCAATATAAATATAAAGATGTGCAGCATCTGGGAGCGCCGAAGTACATCGTAAAGTACATCATAAAGATACAATCAACACGAAAGCCCTCCGTGAGAAGCTCAAGACGGCAAGCATAAATGCAAAAAAAGACAAAAGAAAGAAAAAAAGAGTTGGTTAGGATACCCTCGAACAAGTTCGACGATTCATTTCTTAAAGAAACCTAGACCAGTACACCATTACACAGTGGATGTATTTTGAATTGTGTTTATTCAATTACATATACCCACACCACACTACCCTATCCTTAGCCCGGCAGCTTAAAGAATGTGAATGTGAATATAAATGCGAACACAACTTCGTGAAGACAGTTGCCTGAAAGCCACAAGCAAGGCTACCTAACTTGGTGCAGGACTCCTGGTCTTGAACATTCATTCATACCCTATTAGAAAATGAAGACAACGACTACGGAACTCCCGAGCCGCTCGATCATAGGACTTCTATAGCCAAGGTGCTGGTCTCACATATGTTTCTCGAGAAGAAGAAAACTATTACGCCAGAGATCTGTCTTTCGCAAAGCTTTTCCCAAAGGACCAGAAGACCATGCAAAATTGGCAGTTATTAATTGCTTCTGTAGCACAACATTTGCATTATATCGAAACGAAGCAAGGCAAGCTTCTCAACCCCGGTGAATTGAGGATTGGTTTCTTTTGTCTAGAAAGACATGCTATACTGGACGCTGATTGACTCGAGCACTTGCCCAGAAAAGAGTATGCTGAAGGATAAACTCCCAGCAACCGGGTTAACTCGCACCTTGGAAAGCCAGTTTGATACCGGTATCAGATGTCGTTCGTTACGCAAACTGCCTGCAAGCCACCTCAGCCCTCCCTGACTCCAGGCGGCCCAGGCCACTGGACCGGTAAACCCTCCGCAAAAACCATGCAGAAACCTTCCTTTCTTTTCCGTCAACAGTCCAAGCGACCCATCACATTCCATTCTCGTGGCACCGAATCCGCCCAAATCCCAACAAAGCTCAGCTCTGCAGCAAGAGGGAGAAGGAGAAAACGTGGCAACATGGATGGGGACGACAGTCAGTGCTGAGTGCGGCAGAGAAATGCCACGGGACACGGGACGGGAGGTGGGATCACCATTTGTTATTAGTAGTGACTTGAGCGGTCAGTGGGAGTTTCGTTTCCGTTTGCGGGCATGGTAGGCGGTTTGTGGAGCAGACTGGAGAATAATACAGTAAGAATCTTCAGGAGGCGTACGAGTACTGTGCCAGTACCTTTACCTGCCTACCTGCCCGCTGCACAGGAGAGATGTTGAGCAGGCAGGGCATATGCGCACGTTGTGATAGGGTTCCACGAGTTTTCTACGGAGTAGTGCAAGTGCCTCTTCTTTCCGAGTGTTTGTTTGTTTGTTCTGTTCTGTTCTGAAAGACAGGATTCGGACTTCCAAGTCTCGTGCCGTGCTCGAAGGTCAGCGTCCGAAGATCCAGAACTTCAGAAGCTGAAACTCATATGAAGTTGACACTACTCAGGCTTGGCAAGGACCAACCTAGAAAGGTCTATCGATGATCCCTCTCGATTATCGGGACTATCTATTTAGCACAGATCGGTTTATTCCGAGTAGGCAGTTTAGTCCTCATTCGTACCAAAAGGTGCGGCCCGCTGGTAGCGATTATAATAATATTCATGTTTTAATATTCGGCGGCGTCAAGCATCACTACCGATATACAGTAAGCAAACAGAGTTCGGACGACCGAGCCGAGGATATTGTAGTGTGATCCGTTTGCGACCCAACTTCATTTGTTCAAGGCTGGGAAGGAAACGTTACCCCTGAACAAATAATATATATTAGACCTGTTTCTGCTTCTATTGGAACATATGGGTACCAACCATCCGGAGGATCCGGCAATTGGGATCTGGAACCAAGGGTTAATTCCGCATAGAAGGAAGGAAGATTATACCTCTTTCGTGCCCGCCAAAAGTTTCGCTGTTACCCAGAGACTAGTGTTGCGTTAAGCCCGAAGTTTACCTACCTAGGTATGGCATCAAGTGACAGATAGGGGTAACATTATACCTCCGGATAAATACTTCCAAACCAATAAAGACAACGGCTCCGTAGATCTGCCGTTCTTCCAAGTGGATCAAGCAATTGATCCTACCAGTATAATTGATCAGACGGGTCGCTGTGTGTTGGATGGCTGCAATAATCCCACGCGATTTTGTGGTACAGCCTACAGGACGGCACAGGTACGGTACAGGAGACGAACCTCAAGAAGTTTGGTTTGGGGCGTTCATAGGCACTACTGCAGGGCACAATACATAAGCCAAGTAGTCTGATTAGAAAAAGTGGACAAGTGTATCAGAAAGAGTGCACACGAGGATTGCTGTACGAATAGCGGATTGCAGAGGGGAGGGCAATCGAAGACCATGAATGCCTTTGAAGAGCAGTGGCAAAATCAGAGAATTTACAAGTTTGTGGCGTTGAGAGAGGAGAGAGGAGAGAGGAGAGAGGGTAGCGCAAGACAAAGCAAGAGAGGGTAGCACAAGACAAAGCAAGAGAGGGCTTCTACCAAGTTAAGCAGCCTCCTCTCGGCTCTAAGAGCCTGAGTTGAGCTTCGTTCACCAGGACCAGGTTGTCAATTTTTGAGTGAGGGTGAGACACCAAATTCCAGGGACCAGGAACCATCAAAGGGGGCCAAACGAGCCAATCATAATGGAATAGATATCGCCCCTCTGATTTCCGGTACGCGTTAATTACAGTCCATTATTAGGATTATTATTGAACATGAGTCTCGAAAAACTCGAAAAACTCTCATCATCTCCTCTTTGAATCATCGCGATCGATTTAACACCTTTTACTACTACGCCTGTTATCAATATTCCAAGCTTCCCCTTTCTTGCCCTTTGCGCATAAACTTTCTTACCTGCAGTAGCTAGGTATTGACAAGGCTCTGCAGGATACTTGCACAGACTTGCTGCCGCCGTCCTTTCCTATTTGACCTGCATATGCACACGTTCGCAATTCATGTTACCGTTGGTTGAAGCCCGGTTTTAATGCCAGTACTAGTTGTACTTTGACCAGCAACGAACCTTCCATACATCAAGTGGCGCGAAATACGACTCTGGAGAACCGTACAATCCTCACACCGGGGTCATTGCCATACATACCGCTGAAGCCCCTGGATATGCGGTAGATAGGGTAGACCCACTCGAGCTGCGAGCCGCAGAGAAAGAAAGAAGGAAAAGACAGACAGACAGACAGAAAGACAGAAGGAAGGAAGAGACGAGAAAGGCAGAACACAAACGACCTTCTTGGTTTAGGGACAACAGAAGGCAAATCCCATTCCGAGGATCGGCCAGCCTCGAACCCCATCTACGGATTATTGGTACCGTTACTACCCGTGCAGTAGTTTGGGACCTAACCACCTCCACATCCCGTCTGCGAGGCAACAAACGGGCACTCATCTCATCTCCATCTAGGCCTCCTAGTCTTTGAAAGGAAGACGCTTGCTTGTGCCAGCAGCAATTCGAGTTCTTCGAGGTGTACAACGGAGATTATACATGACCTCGAGGCTATAATGTTTGAAGCATCCCTCTACAACTGAACCTTTTGCGCTCGACCTCCCAGGAATCTCAGCCAGGGACCACTAGGACCTCAACAATTGATCGCGCAGTCGCTGCCCTCATCATGATAGTTTTGGAAGGAATGATGACGGTTCCTCCAGAGCGGGGAAGCCTCATCGGGCGAGCACTGTGGAAGGTTGGTCTCTTGCAATCCCCCCTCTTCTTGGCATCATGTTTCTGATAGCAATTATTCGCAGCCTCGTTATGTTGTCTTCGGAACTGGCGCGCACTTCAAAACACAGACAGAAGCCCTAGCAGAATCCACGGGGAAGGGGAAGAGCAGTGAGAAGCGCAGAGGTCTAAAATCAACTACCTCGAAGCCGAGCTTGGTAGATGTTATACCACAAGCTCTAGAAAGCCAGGAGCAGACGCTATATATCTCCATTTACAAGGCCAAGGTACGAGCTCTACTTGCATACTATGGGAAGCCAGATGCTAACTTCACTGCTTCGTAGGGCGATTCCGAATATCTCGCACAGCATGCTATTACCTGCTTCAAGGACTGCGAGATACGAAACATCCAGCACCGAAAACAGGGCCCTTCTTTACCCACACTGATGATCGAATTCAAGCCAGACTCAACATCTGAGAAACAACGAAAGCGGCGATCGAGTAGGACTGGTGGGCTGACATCTTCCAAGGACCCTTGGTCAAATATACTGCTATTTCGATCAATCCAGGAGGAGCGTTACAATATATACGATTGGCAGGCCGCTGTGAAGCCAAATCTGACACCTGATGCACCGGATGACAGCCCGCTTTCTCCCTCGAGCCCGTCATATTCATTTACGAACCCCTTTAGCTCTCGAGAGTCAAAGACAGGCTCTACTACTGGTAGACCAGATTATCACCGGACCGCTTCTAGTCAGAACAATATGAATTCGTATCCCCATGCACAGAGGTCAGCGATGATTTCTCCGTCGCCCAGTCTTCGATCCAGGAGATCAGATCTTTCGTCTCAAGCTAGTTCGCTTCATCCGCCCATGGGATTTACCAATAACCAGATACAAAATTACAATCCTACTCTCCCTTCCGATCTTCCATCTCCAGCATCAACCTCGGGGTACGATTCTCAATTCATAGAAGGCTGGACATCAGCTCAGGGGCGCTCTTCAGCACTATCTTCACACACGAGAGGTAGCAACAGCATAGCATCGGCGGTTGCACCTACAGCACCACTAATTGGGTCTACTCCTCCGGGGCCACGGGAGACTATCCTGGATCGAGCTTTTCAAATGAGATATATACCAGGCGGCGATCGAGCTCAGGAAAAAGAAGAGGAGAAGATTAGCAGTATTGCAAGATTTGAGGCGCTCATGCGAGAAGCCGACGAGAGAAAGAAGAATAGATTGAAAGAGGAAAGCGCCGGGACCAAGTCTAAATGGGATCTAGACGAAGAATCAGAAGAATCCGACGACGAACTTAACGATGAAGATGATGAGACGAACGGCCTCGAGATGTCAAATAACGAAGTCTCAATGCCGACGCCTGCTCAAAGGGCATTGGACTACATATCAGGCCGACGCACACCCATAATGTCATCAAGCCGACCTATATCTCCCGCCCCTCGAAGTCCACCCATCCCATTCCTCAACCCACAAGCCATGTCAGCCTTCCACGGCCCACCTCCTTCAATGGGCGGCGGTCTCCGACCACGTGCCGGTACGACCTCAACTCGGAATAACACAAGTCGACCCAGCTCGCTCGCCCTCCCACCCCGCTCTCTCTCCAGCATCACAATCCCCACAATGAAGGACGTCAATTCACCAGGGAGTAACCTGAAAACCAACTCATCAGACAAGGAAAAGAGAAGGAGCAGCACTAGCGTCCAACGACTCAGTTTCCAAGAATTCGCAAAGAGGCTAAGCTCAACAAGCAGCCTGCTACTCGTCCAAACAAACGCAAGCTCCAGTTCAGGCCGAGATGGCAGCCGCAGAACAAGCAGCGAATCCGGCGTTGACAACGACGATAGGAGCGACAAAGATGGCCTTGACAAACGCTGCGGATGGAGAGGCAGTGTCGGTGTATTTGGAAACGAGGGAGGATTTCTATGATATGAAACTGACCGGAAAATGGATGACTGACAGATGAAGTGAGCGATGGATGATACCACCGCTTAGATGATTATAACGACATCATTTGGGATTTGGCGTTGGGAAAACAAACACCCCTCCTATAAGGAAAATGGAATGGGTAGAATTATTGATACCGGGTAGCATTTTTGAGGCGTTGGATACCATAACATTACTTTTCTGCCTACCTGTCGTTATTATGGGAGGCTACTTTGGAGACGATTGGATGATTTATCTGATTTATTGGCAGGGCAGGGGAATTTCTGAGTTGTTGACTTGACTTGTTTATACCTATATATCCCTCACGCGTTTTATGTTCACACTACACAACAAATTTAACTTTAGATAAAGACAAAGTTGAAAAATATATGTCTTTTCACCTCATGTTCTATAACTTTGGCTTTAACTCCTCACTCGCTTTTAAAAAGGAGAAGGAGTATCGATCCCTCGCTTAATAGTCGGTCCTTCCTCCTTTGCTCAGTCGGAGTAAGCGAACGTCCCAGGTAAGCAAGCAAAGAAGGAATGACCGACTATTAATGCCCCAAAACACTAACACGACTGAAGTGAAGTCTCTCAAGGAAGAGAAAATTATATATTCAGCTAAGCTACTGTATCACCATCACACCACCTTGCAAATTACTATACGCCTCCATCCATCCATCCATCATATCTCATCACATCACATCACTCATCATACTCCAACGTAAGCGTCGTCGGAATCGGACTCTCCTTCGCACTAGCATCCAAATACTGCCTCATCTTAACCCCCGCAAACTCATGCTCCACCACCGTAAAATGCCCCTGCCTGCCCGGCGCCCTCCTTAGATTCTTCAGCTTAAACACCTCCTTCAGCGTCGCTGCCAGCGAGCTGCCCACCAGCCGCGCCCCGAAACAGAAGTGCATGCCGTGGCCTAGCAGTATGTAATCAGAAAATGCACGATGCGGATTGAGTTTTTCTGGCGAGGGGAATTGTATGGGGTCCATGGCTGCTTTGCTAGTGGCGATGAGGATCGTGTGTCCGGCTTTGATGGCTACGGGCCCGCGAGCTCCGTCTTGGATGGTTATGTCTCGTGAGGCGACGCGTGGGAGTCCGGGGACTACGCCGGCGTGGCGCATTCCTTCGAATACGAAGCCTTGGAGTTCTCGCTCAGAGGCAGGGTCGTCTTTGTGTGCGAGCTCGATGATGCGGTCTTTGTATTGCTCGTAGCCGTCGCTGAGGAAGAGGTCGATGAGCAGGGAGGCTTGCTGGGTTAGGTTTCCGGCGACGGGCGCGCCCATGCCGATGCAGTCGCCGACGAGGTCGCCGATGGGCAGTTTGGAGGCGTTGAGAGCGTGGTAGAGTCTGTCTGCTTCTGGGCCGACTTCAAAGGCGCTGCCTTTGGCGAGCCAGTCGACTACGCCTTCTTTGAAGCCTTGCTGGGTCTTCAGATGGGCTTCGAAGATTCCTCGCAGAACAGGTGCGGCTGTTGCGGCTCCTTCTCTTAGTTTCCATTCGTTGGCGGGGATGATGTTGAAGCTCTGGTACATGAACAGTACGAGGTAGACCATGAATGCTTCGGGGATTGATAGCAGGCCAGCTGGGTGCTCTTTTGTCTTGAGAGGGATGGCGAATCTTTCGGCTAACCAGAGGATTGGTGTGACATTCGTGACATCGCGTACAATGTCAATTGATCTCCTCGTGCTGTTGGAGTACTTTAATGAGTGGTCTTTGATGAGCTTGGCGACATTAGTTCTGAAGAATTTCGTAACATTGGCCTCAAAGTTCTCTTCGAATAACACTTTGTGGAGGATGCTGGAACGGGCATCATGGCGTTTGTTATCATCCCATCCAATCATGAAATCATGATTGTCCGTGCATTGGCGGATGGCCTTTTGATACATAACTCGGAAGTTTTCTCGGTCCTCGAATATCTTCTTACAGCCTTCGTGGGTATGAATGCCGATAACCTTCATGTCGCTTGCCGGTCTCTCCAGATCGTAGTGTTGGATGGTCTTGTTGTGCTTCAATATGTCCTTTGCTGCCGTTGGGGTATAGAAAGGAAGCAGTGCGTAGGAGGAAGTACCAGTGTATGCGCCCGGAAGACCATTGAACAGCAAATATGGCAGCATACCACCATAGCCTCCAGGTAGTATCGTGCCGACTTTAGCGAACCCCCAGTTGGTCAGAGTAGTGCTATTGAAATCGTAGCTGAGGAACCGATCTCCACGGACAAGAGCGACAGCATCGTCAAGAATACCTCGTCCTGATGTATGGCCCGGACAGACACCGGAACCTGGCATAGAGGGTTTTGTGACCTCAGCCATCAGACCTGGGTAGAGTTCTAAGTTTTCGATGTGGCCATAAAGCAGCTCAGCAGCTCTGGCAGTTTCCACGTCCGGATTCCAATCCTCGAAACTCGCGTAGGGCTTCAAGTTAAGGTATCGACGGAACCTGAGAAGAGAGAAGGCAGGTTAGCAATTGCTTCATCCAACACACTAAAAAGAATTCCTACTCACTCATTCATAGTGCAGACGTTGAAAATATCTCTGGCTTGCAATTGACCCATGATATCAACAATCTTCAGACTAGCAGGAGTACCATGCGCTCCAAAAGCATGCGCTGGCTCATCGACACAGTTCTTAAGAATCTCCGCAATATCAATGTCATTGAAACTCCCATCTGATCCCCTTTCAAGACCTCCAAATGTCCAATTTTTCGGCTCAGTGGCCATGAGTTTATGACCGTAAGTCATCATGACCTGTTGGAATAACTCGACGGTCATATCATCAACGGATTTAAGTTCAGGCAGGGCGGACCTTATAACAGTCTCCATCCAATCGTCGTCAGCTGCGGAAAGAGCAGCATGCCAATGGTAAAGAACTGCGAATTCGACAGAGACAACATTGCCTGTTCCTCTCTCAATGCGATTTCCATTCGACTTGATTTCCGCACCCAGGTCAAGGGACCACGTCGAATTGGCTCTATAAGAGATCCAGGAGTTAGCATCAACAATTAGAATAGAGCTGAACCTCGCAACTACTTACCTTGGAGTATTAAGAATAGCAGCGACATAGTCTTTCAACACCACAGTCGCAAAGTAGCCGACGTTGATATTTCGAGACAGCTGAAAGATATCGTTATCTTGCCTATAATGGCAAATGTCAGATAAATCCATCCAGCCATAAGACTACTTCGAATCAGAACTCACCAAGCTTTCTGCTCATCATTAAGCTTCTCCCAAGGCTTATACTTCCCTTGTTCATTGACAGTAAACAAATTCTCCGCTACGTGGTTGTGGTTTCTAAGAAGAGAGAGTTCAGGTTAGCACAAGATCTTGCCAGGAATTTTCGGTCTAAAGCTTCTAAGAACACAATCCAGCGGCTGACTTACCTCGAGAACATCAATAGAACAGCAACAACACCAGGCGGCATCATCATAATCCTCTCACTAGCGATTGAATCCGGGAAGATCTTTCCATTCACATAACTCCTCACCCGCTTCTGTTCGACCTCTGTATTCCCATATATCGTACTCAGATCCACATAGCTAGAAGTTTCGTTGACCCAAGGATCCTTCCGGGACGTCTGGAAGCACTCATGGATAACGATCGTAGCAAAGGAGAAGAAAAATCGATTTAGACCCGAGGGGTGCTCGCGGAATGGCCCAGTTCGTTTGAGAAGCTGGTCAAAGACCAGTTCTGGGTCTGGGAGATTTGGACCTTTGGTCTTGGTGGGAGGCACGCTGCGGGAGTACGCCGAGCCAGCTTTGCCCATTTCTGGGATCCATGGATTATTGCCGCTGCCGTCATGCTGTCTGTATCTAGCTGTGGGGCCGGCGGTTGTAGGTGGAGGGTGAGGGAGGTCATGGTATAGCATCCCAATAAAGTTGTTGGAAACCGTTTGGCTGAGGCCACTGTTGGGCGGCAATGACTGGAGCATAGAGACACCATGCTCAAGCAGCAGCTCTTTGTCGTCTAGAGGCTCGCCCGAGGCAATTGTCGTTATGGCGCCTGCGACTGTTCTGGCATTTTTGAGGCCCAGATGAGCTAGGTCATGGCCAATGGAGGTTTTTTCATTGGACGCATCTACCTCGTCGTCTCTTTTGCCGTCTGGGGCTTGGGCAGGCTTTCGCCTGATTGACCCGATCAATGTCTTCAATTGACCTGGCATTTTGTGGTGGTGTGTGTAACTGGAATTAGATAGGTGATCACAGTAGGAACTTTGTACAAGGAGGATCTGTTTAAACGTCAAGTGATTCTACCTCAGAAGGATTAAAGGAAATCGAAGAGAGTGAGAACAACCTGAAATATACTTGTAAGATGCGGGGCGGGGATAATCTTGCGCTTGATGCAATTGAGAACAGAGAGGCAAGGGAAAAGTTTCACCTGATTGTATTCGATTGGCTTCTGATTGGGTAGCAGTTTCTCGTGGAGAATCCGTCCCCCCACATGAGCAGTCAATCACTGCAGTAGTCTTGCAAATCAATAGAGGAAGTCTCGCTTTAGTTACACGATGGTGGTGATATTCTCCAGAAAGAAGAAAAGGGAGAGGGGTTGTTCAGCTGTCCTGCGGTTAGCGCCATCCTGATCGGGATTTACATCCCCACGCGTCGCCAAGTCATCCATGCGCGGATCTCAACTTTAAAGCTCTTAGCCCCTTGTCCCGAACGGGTCGCACTGTTCCCCAAGGGGTCTACCAGCCTGCGGACGGGCACCGCGGGATCGGAAGCTAGACGGTCTCTCCCGCTCTATGAACCTATCAAAAGATATTAGATTCGCAACATCGATGGCGTTGAAAAATGGGAGATTGGGAATAGATACAACTTTGAACCTACTGGCAGATGTGGATGCGTAATGTCACATCCAAATTGGTCAGCGCCGCCGTGGTTACTTTCGCCGTATCACCTTTAGAGGCAGGCTTGGAGCGCCACGGCTAGACTTTGCAAGCTGGAATCGGATCCTGATCAAGTAGATCCCTTGCCTGGGCCTCGGTGTCACATCTTGTGGTCGGCGAAGTAAGAAGCATCATTGATTCATTGGATGGAATAATGAGCTTTGGTTTAAATTGATCTGCAGTGTTCATCGAATTGATTAGCTTGGGTGGATGGTACGGATGTGGCGCCGCCTGGGAGGGGTAGCTTCTGACCATGGCTGCTTTCCTCAAGGGTAGCATCGAGTGTCTAGTTACGTTGCTCTCTCTCGAGCCAAAATACTGCCATCTCAACCGCCATCTGAGGCGAGAAAGCTCGTCGAAGTTCGAACATAGCCCACGGGTCGGTCTTTCCAAGCTCCAGCAAACCTACCTTACTCTAGAAACCAAGCTCACGTTGAAGCCGTTTTGCCCGTCGAAACATCTGTCGTACAAGTACAATGAGCAGCCACGCGCAGCAAGACGCTTCGGTTTGGAGACCGAAAGCGTACCCCGCCCAAGAATGGACGGGAGACTCCCTCAACCAATCCGCACAACCACAGGAGTCTGAACTTCCAGAGCGTCTCCCATCAACAATCCAGGCAGTACAAGACTCGCGCGCTCCATACCCTGGAGGAAGGACTCTTGTGATATGTCTCGATGGCACTGGTGACAAATTCGACAACGACAACAGCAATGTCGTCAACTTCGTTGCTTGCTTGAAGAAAGATGACCCGTCCCAAGTCACGTACTATCAGACTGGAATTGGTACGTATGATGGGCAAGGATGGAAGGGCGGCTTCTCGGCTGGCATTGATATGGCAGTTGGGAGCAGCCTGGGAAAACATGTCAAAGATGCATATGCATTTCTGATGCAGAATTACCGAGAAGGGGATAAAATCTGTCTTCTAGGCTTCTCGAGAGGATCATACACCGTGCGTTGTTTGGCGGGTATGCTGCACAAAGTTGGGCTCCTGCCAGCATACAACCACGCCCAGATTTACTACGCATACCAGTTCTACAAGAACGACACGCCGGATGGGTGGAAGATGAGCGCTGAATTCAAGAGAACTTTCTCTATTGACGTTGATGTGTATTTTGTTGGTGTCTGGGACTGTGTCGCCGCGGTTGGGTTCATTCCCAGAAAGTTGCCATTCAGCAAATCACCAACCAGCAGCATTTGCTATTTCAGACACGCCATGGCTCTGGATGAGCATCGAGCGAAATTCAAGGTTTGCCAATGGCAGCACCAAGATCCAGCTGCTGTGGTCCCAGTCGTCGATAAGACCCCAAAGGCAAAAGTCAAGGCTGAGAAGGTGAAAAGTCAAGGCCAGGTCCGGCGGGTATTCAGTTCATGCTTTGGCTCGGAGTCAAGTACTGAGGTCGATGGAGGATCCGAAAAGCGAACTTCGATTTTCTCTACATCTTCTGTCTCTGAGCTGCAGAAGTTCGAGCAACAACTCAATAAGTTTCAGGAGAAAAAAGACCGAGACCAGGAAAAGTATGAGGCGAAATTTGACAAGGAAAACCATTCAGTGCACAGGCATAAGGCTTCGGATGTATTGGAAGTCTGGTTTGCAGGGGCTCACGCCGATGTTGGTGGAGGGGCGGTTCTCAACGAGGAGCGGCATATGCTCTCACGCATCCCTCTCCGCTGGTAAGCTTGACCCTCCAGACAATTGATTTTTGCCATGCTAATTCGCTGAGCAGGATGATTCGCCAATGCTTCGAAACCAACACCGGCATCTTATTTAGCACAGCCGCCTTGGCAGAAATCGGCATCGACATTCCCACCGTCTGGCCCATCTACCTCACGCCCACAAAGCCCGTCGTTGGTCCCTCCCCAACTACAGTCGAGAAATACGAACTCGGTGCCCTTCCACCGCTCAAACGCCGCTCAACCGCGCTCGGTATCGACCGAGACGAGAAGAAAAGCGACATGCTAGCAGAGTTCTCGCGCGCTCATGGATACACCGAGGAAGAGCGGCGTCGGTTGGAAGCGGAGTTGTTGCCGGAGCATGTGGAGGATCATTTCGATGCCATGGCGCCGATTAATGATCAGCTTGTGCTCGCGAAGGGATGGTGGGTTCTTGAGGGGTGGCCGGTTAAAGTGAGGATACAGAAGAAGGGTACGGAGGAGTGGGAGAAAGTTGTGAGGATGAATTTGGGGAGGTATAGGGCTATTAGGGAGATTGAGCCGCAGTTGCACTGGACGGTGCAGATGAGAATGAATGAGAAGGGGTACAAGATTAGGAATAGGGTGGATAGGGAATCGATATGGCAGACTGCTATTTGACATGGCTTTCATTTGTAGTTGTAGATAGGAAAGGAGTGTTGTATCGGAGGAGTAATAATAATCAATATGGGGTAATGGAGAAGCCGGACTAGCTATGACTAGGAATGGAAGACGGAAGAAGCGTTTGACTCATAGGCCAACATGAATAAAACAAAAAGAATCGTCGTATCAGGGCGAGTGAGCTTCGTAATGACATGTAGCAAGCAAGCAAGCTGGGGAAGTAGCGAAAGCATAGTGCAAGTGCCTCTGAGAAGTGCCTTGCTTTGTTCTTATGAATGAAAACTGCCTTGCAGCGAGTAAGAGGGGATGAAGACATGACTGATCACGTGAGTTCCTAAGCACGATTTTGGCTACTTCAGGTGTACTGTAGATATGTTTCATCAAGTTCTTTGTGCTGTTCACGCAGCTTAGTTCATTCATTATGCAAACGACATCATCTGCTTCCAGCTCCACAAATGGGCAATACAGCGTCCGTTTCCTAAAGGTACGCGCCAAACGCCCGCCGCTCGATCCTTGACATGACATAAGAGATTTAAATGATTGTGGTGGCATCTTGGCCATTTGTTGATAAAAGTCCAGCTGAGCGTGGCTCTGCCTACAGGTAATGAGACGGGTAGTCGGGGGTGGGTTGAGGTTGTGGTGCGAGGTTTATAAGGCGTTTTGAGCGATGTAGAATCACATCCCGCCTCATCCGTATTTCGTAACAGCCCTTGAGGTCCAATATAGCTAGAGCTCTCCAAGAGAAGTTGTCTGAAGTTTTGACACTCCAAGTATTTACGAGCAGATCTCCCATCTCTCATGAGAAACTGACGAATTTCGGATCCCTCGGTCGCCCATCTGGTCCAATGTTATTCTTCGCAAATCGTGCTTCCGTATAAATCCTCCTCGCCTCGTCAAAGTTCACCCTCCTATTCTTCATAATCTTCTGGATCTCCTTCTTACTAGCATTGTCTAATCCCGTCCTCGAATCACCGGCCGCAACATTCCCGGACAAGTCGAAATCAGAGGAAGAGAGACCGGCTTCGATGTCGCTTGAGAAAGATGAGGGGAGTGCCGAATATAGAAATGTGGTGCCAGGAAGAGATGGCACATGTGGTAGCCAGTGGAAACGTGTGAGGAAGAGGACTGTATGAGATTAGTGTCAGTGAAATGCAGAGTCTGGGGGGCATGGATGTTGTCTTACCGGTGGAGAGGACGAGGAGGGCAAAGACGCAGCTGTAGAGTAAATAGGCCATCGTGCCTTTCGGAATCGAATAAACAGAGGGAAAGGAATGGAAGAAAGATGACCAGATGTTTGAAGATACAATATCTGGTGAGGGGCAGTCAGCTCATGTTCATATGTATTTCGGCTTGGCCTTTATGCCATATCCGTCGCAGAAGACGCCGCAGTCCTTCCTGCGTGACGAGGCTGGTACTAGCGCCGCAGTAGAGCGGGTCTGCTCCAGAAAAAGTAGAACGACGTTGATTGGCTGTCTTGGCGAGCAGCGCACTCGACTTTCGCAACATTTGGAGCTGCATCATATTGAAGAAGACGACGACGTGAATAATCTACCCTTCTCCCCACCAACACCGCACAAATGGCCACCCACTCGACTCAAGTGTCTTCGGACTTAATCTGGGAGATTGCCCGTATGTGTTATCCTATTGAACCCCCCGAGGCGTCGCAGTGGGAGGAAAGGCATGCAGGAGAAATTATGTTCATGAACTGAAATTCGGTATTACAGGAAGCCAGAACTCCTTCCTCGTGAAGCGCGCTCAGTCTGGAGGTATCCAATTCTCTCGCGATCCTCTCAACCTGACCAACGTCCACTCCCGCAAGGTATGATGTTCTGGCAATGAGTTCGAGGTTCAAAGGCTGATTTATTCGTAGAACGCCGGTTTCGTCAACGAGAAGGTGCGCATAATCCAAGGATACGAGGAATGAGAATAACGGCAGAATACTGATGATGGAATAGGCCGTCGGAGTTGTCTCAGCTAAGGATGGAGGTGTTGAATTGATCACCAAGAAGACCAAGCACCCTCAACGACCAGCAAGCCAAAGCCACATCGTGCCTTTGAGCGGCAAGAAGTCCACCAGAAAGTGAGTCTATACCAGCTGCGTACCAAAAACCACTTCAGGCCAAATCCTAACTTCTTTCTCCCCAGGACCTACAAGACCATCGCCTCCAACACAGCCAAGTCAGGATACCGACCTGATCTCCGTGCTTCAGCCATTGCCCGCGCATCCGCCATCCGCAAGTCACAAAAGACACCCAAGGACCTTCCCGAGAGCAAGCTTCGTGGTGCCAAGGCGAAGAAGGCAGCCGCTGAGAAGGAAGAATGAGTGGGGTCATATTGAGCAAGGAAAAGGTGTTGCTAGTCACGAATAGAACTCAATTCCCGGAGTTATACTGAGGTCAACATGCCAATGAAAGATCATGGAATGGCATTTGCGACAACCTGGTCTGAACTGAATGTATGTGATTATGGCGAGGGATGGATTAGCTCAGTCCGGCGAATATGAGTGCCTTCACTTTGGCTTCTGATAGAGATGTACCTCTAGTTGAATGCCTCGTCAACCTTGAGACTTCCGACATGTGAAGATTGAAACGGGGAAACTTTGTAGACTGTGTGCAGCTGAAGAACAAAACTCCCGTAAGGATTACTACCTGAACCCTCCGATACATCCCGATACAACTTTGAGCCGAGCCTCGGCGTGGTTGGCAGTCTGGTGCGCTCATTAGCTCCTTTCAAGTTACAATAAAAGGGAGACTCTATTCTCTATTCTCTACGAAACATCTGGATAATTACGTTTTGACTGTTTTTGGACTTTCTGGGGCTGCAGCGACGCAAGAACGGAACAATCGACCCGCAGTAAGCTCTTCTCCCGGACGCCCGTGAACCCCTCGACCCCCTCCTCCCCACCGTAATCGTGATTTTGCGCGACCCCTCCACCCCAACTCCAGTTTAGCTTCACGCAGTCAAAAGACCTCCCTCAGTCCTTGTACTGTACCATCGCCCACTGACCAACTCTACTCAGTCACAAAACTATCTATCTTGAAGACTTTCACTCAAATCTCAAATACCCAGAAACACCAAATCCGGTATGCGAAACCAATCTTCCCTTTCCTGTTGAGCAATATCGCCGAATGCGGGGTACATTAATATTGACATTTTGCGCGTAGTAAAAGTACCCTCGCTCACCGAAACCGCAAATATGGGAATCAAAGCCGGTATGCTAAGAGAAAGCTACGAGAGCATCGAGAACTCCTTCTAACAGCTACAGTCGTTGCTGGTGCCTCTGGTGGAATTGGACAAGTAAGTCAACACAACAATCCATCCACTGCAAGGATCCCTCGAGCTTTGCTGACCATGACCATTACCCCGACAGCCATTATCCCTCCTCCTCAAGACCTCTCCTCTCATCACCGAGTTGGCGTTATACGATGTAGTCAACACCCCAGGTGTCGCAGCCGATCTCTCCCACATCTCATCGCCTGCCGTATGTACACCACAAGAGGAGAAGATGTAATCGTATTCTGATGGGAAATAGAAAATCACCGGCTACCTCCCCAAGGACGATGGTGCCAAGCTCGCTTTCACCGGCGCAGACATTGTTGTCATCCCAGCTGGAATCCCTCGTACGTATACTACTGCACTGTAAGCGCGTGGAGAAGTGCTAATATCACCCCCCATACAGGCAAGCCAGGAATGACCCGTGATGATCTCTTCAACATCAACGCTGGCATCGTCAAAGGCCTCATCGAAATCATCGCCGACGTCGCTCCCAAAGCCTACATCCTCATCATCTCCAACCCCGTCAACTCGACCGTTCCAATCGCCGCCGAGGTTCTTAAGGCCAAGGGAGTCTTTGACCCCAAGCGTCTCTTTGGTGTCACCACCCTCGATGTTGTCCGTGCCGAGACCTTTGTCTCCGAAATCATCGGCGAGGCAAACCCACAATCCCTCAACATTCCAGTCATTGGTGGTCACTCAGGCGAGACCATTGTGCCACTCTTCAGCCAGGCCAAGCCTAGCGTTAAGATCCCAGCCGAGAAGATGGCTGATTTGATCAAGCGTGTACAGTTTGGTGGTGACGAGGTTGTCAAGGCAAAGGATGGTGCTGGATCTGCTACTTTATCCATGGCTTATGCAGGCTTCCGGTTTGATTCCATATTCATATGCTTTGAAATAATGCTAATAGCATGTGTTCAGTTTTGCTGAAGCAGTCCTGAAGGGTCTCAGCGGCGAGAAGGGCATCGTCACCCCTACTTTCGTCTACCTAAAAGGTATTCCCGGTGGTGATGCAATTGCCAAGGAGACTGGCTTGGATTTCTTCTCCGTTCCCGTTGAGTTGGGCGTAAGCACTCCATTTCCCTCTTCAAAGTATCATACTAACGACCTGACCAGACCACCGGAGCCGAAAAGGCCCAGAACCCCCTCGCGAACCTCAACGACAGCGAGAAGACTCTTCTTAAAGCCTGCGTAGAAGGCTTGAAGGGAAACATTGCCAAGGGTGTAGAGTTCGCCCACAACCCACCTCAAAAGTAGTTGTCCCAAAACCATCCATCTGTCTGCTTGCCTCTCCTATCTCCTTGCGTACCACGCAACTTTTGTCTCTCATTTGTCCTTTTGGCTGTGGCATACTGATCACTCTGTACCCCTGACTGATCATTGGCCTTGCTTACGTAGACTATGAACATCCCCTCTTTTCATTCTTTGATTTGAGATGAAAGCGCAGTGCAGTGAAGGGCAGGTGCAGGTGCAAAGCGTGTTACACTCCCCTTTCTTTCTCTCGTGCTCAGACGGACGGAAATGAGAGATGGATCTGAGGTAGTAGAGCGAAGCGAGCATGAATGATGGACTTTTTGGGGATTGCCGATAGTCTGTTTATGAATCAATGGAAATGCAAGCAACGGATGGACATGAAAAAATAAGACCTAGAGTCATCAATGCCTGTGCATTCCATATCGTTGAGCTTGCTTCCACTGAAGCCAATCCTGCCATATCATATCATATCCATATTCCCCAAACGCCAATACCATCCATGCCGCTAAACCGCACAAAGAATCACGAATGCTCTCTTTCTCAGCCCCAATCTTCATCTTCTTCACGCCTTCACCCCAACACTCTTAATCTGAAACGTCGCCACAAACCCATCAGCCGTCTCCGCCTGCACCGTAGCGTTAATCCCCATACTAGCCAGGGCGCCCCTGATAATGCCACATGGGAACCATAGGAACTATATGGGGGATGTTTCGTTAGCTTTATATCTAGGTATAGCTTATCTCTTCTCTGACGGTATTTCTTTTGTGAGATGGAATGGTATGGGATGATTAGGTGAAAGGTGAGATAGGTGGAATAGGATGGAGAGGATGAATAAGATGGAGGGAGAAAACATACCGGTTGAGCTTTAACCACACCCCCGCCCCCAGGCACAGCACTGAGTCTTTTCAACGGCTTGAATTGGGCGTCTGTGAGGACGTATACTCCCTGTGTTTTTACAAGTTAGCCATCACTTCAAATCCATCTAAACCCATCCCCTTCAAAACGTAACCACCTTCGCATCCACCTTCATATACATATAGATATCTATATCCGCATAAGAAGAAAAGAAAATAAAGGAGGAAGGAAGAAACGGGCAAGGATAGGGCAGAAAATGGGGAAAGCAAACAACATACCCTATGATTCGTCTTCAGATTGTCAATCTGTTTCTGAAAAACCAGCATCCAGAGATCCTTACACAGGAACTTAATGACATCCAGCGTATCCGTGAACCGGGGTCTGTCTTTCGAAAACCTGGTTGTACTCAAAATTAGCTCATGTCCTCTTTCCTCTCATCTCTCCTCTTCTCTTCTCATTTTCATCCTCATCCCCTTTTCCTTTTCTTCTCTTTTCTTCTCTTGCTCTTCTCTCTTCGAGAAGGAGAAGGAGAAGTGTATGCATATACGCTGCAACCCTTTTTGGGATGGAAAAAGAAACCAAAGAAAAAGGTAAGACAAACCGTTCAACCAACCCCATCCCAACTCTATACCCCAACCCCTCCAGCCGATAGAACACCGCATCTCGTTCTTCCTCTTCTGCTTCTCCTACACCATTTCCTCCGCCTAAACTCCCTCCTCCTTCTCCTAATCCTTCCCCTCCTCCACCTTCCCCTCCTTCCCCTCCTCCACCATTTCCAGCTCCACCTCCTCCTCCGCTTTCAGCTTTAGATTCATTTTTATCGCCAGAGTCATTTCTATCACCACCCACATCCCCCACAACCCTCCAAGCCATCGGCACAATCTCAATCATCAGCAGCTCTAGACACGACATGCTGAGGAAAGACGCCGCGGGGTCCGAGGCGTTGTAGGGCGGGAGGGGTTGTTCGAAGGGGGGGATTGACATTTTTGGTGCGGATGCTGTTGCTTGCGCTCTCTTCTTCCTTTATATTTCTTCTGCTCCCCTAAATTTCTCTCGATCGCTCTCCCACGACGGCAGGTTTTTTCGTCGAGCGGCCTACGATTGTGGATTCTGAGATGGTACGGTATGGTATGGTGTGGTATGGTGGAATTGACGATCGTCGTGCTATGTATTATTTGCATGCAGCTGCTTCGATGTATTTGCGCTCAATCGTATCTGCGCTTCAAGACTCGTATTCTAGATAGGTAGGTAGGTAGGCAGGTGGACGTGGTAATGCTGTACTGGATTGTAATGTAGAAGGTTGTTGGCTTGAGCTACAGGGATATTTCCACAGAGCAAAGGTCGGAGCTTGAGCTTGGTTTGCCGAGATGCTTCACTTTGGATACTATGCTTGCATGCTTGTAACACAACTGTCCGATTACCTAGAATACATCGTTTATATAAACGATCTTCCACGATACGTTTCAGTTCAATTCAAAGATAGGATTTCTTTTACTTTTATATTTCGGGTTTTTACTCTACTGGCGGGGTTTCACTACCATATTTCCGAGCTAAACCCAGGATCCAAGCACCAAGAAGTAAGAAAAATACATAAAATGCACAAGTCATCACAATCCATTATTCCCCCAAAGTACGCCTGCCATATCACCCATACCCTCGCATACAATCTTATTTCCAATCTCCCTCATTTTACACTCACGGGCTTTGGTATGGCTTGTATGTCCAGATTCGTGCGCGCATATCTCCACTTCCTGTCGCGAAAGATCCACCAATTGGACTAGGCGCAACAGAAATGACACTATTCTTGTGGCCTTGCAACATAAGTTGAGTATTCCCGGTTCTTGGATCCCAGAATTGAACTCCACGATCCTTGGAGCCGGAAAGAACCCAGTTTCCATCTGGGGTGAGGGCAACAGAGAGAACAAAGTCCTTTTGAATATTAGCAACATCCATAGAATGTGAAATGTAAACATACCTTGTGTCCCTCGAAAGTTCTGATACATCGTCCACCTTTTGGTGCATTGTTTGGATGGCCTCCCCTAGGGGCCACAAGCTCCCACATCTTGATGGTCTTGTCCAAACTTCCAGATACTAGATCTTTTCCATTTGGCGCGAAAGCGACAGAGTAGACGGAATCCTTATGTCCATCAGGCCCTTCGAGACGCTCAACAAGATAACCTGAGACTGCATCCCAGACGCGAACGCTCTTATCGAGAGATCCAGCAGCAACAAGCTTGGTATCAGGAGAGATAGCAACAGTAGTAACACCGTCTTCAATGCTAAGTGTGAGAATGTTCTGTCCAGCCTCAATGTCCCAAAGACGAACAGTACGATCACCACTTCCAGAAGCAATAGTTCGACCATCACGAGCAAAGTCCAGAGAGTAAATGTCTTGCTCGTGACCAGCAAATGTGTTTCTGATGGTTCTGGAAGCAATATCCCAGACCCTGATCAACTTATCTTCAGCACCAGTGGCAAGATATCTTCCATCTGGACTGAAACAGACGCTTCTGATGTAAAGATCCCCAACAGAGTCAACAGATTCGTCTTGAAGGATGCAAATCTTCTGTCCCGTGATGATGTCAAAAATCTGGGCAGATCGATTGCAACCAGTTGCAACATATTTTCCGTCGTGGCTGAAACGAACACAGCAGACAACACTCTCGTGCTGAAGGGTATGAAGAAGATCAACATCAAGAACTCGTGGTACTTCAGGGTTGAAGATGGCAAACCAATCCGACTCGACCTTCTTTTGGTGGTCAGGTAGACGTTCCAGGTCCAGCTCGGCAAGAGCATTTCCAACTCTGAATTGAGGATGTTGAGTTGGCATTGGGTGGCCAACTTGCGGCGAAGCAGCAGCTCTTGGGTTTGGGTTTGGGTAAGGCATTGGTTGGTTCAGCTGAGGCGTAGCTGGGCCACCGGGTCCGCGGGGATTGAGCACGCGACCTTTACCTGGGCCAGGAGAAGCGTTGTTTGGAGGCGCCTGAGATCCGTAACCGTTTGAAGGCTGAGGATAGCCACCACTTTGAAATGGGGGCTGTTGCTGGGGTGGGGGACCTTGAAGAGCAGGGGGTGGTGGAGGTCCAGGCTGGGGCATTTGGTGTTGTGGTGGGCCATGTTGATCTGCTTGTGGGGGAGGGGCAAGTCCTGGTCCTCCTGGTCCCTGTCCTGCCATAATTCCACCAAAGAGATTACTTGGCCCATGGCCGATCGAAGGTGGCGCTTGTCCAGCGGGGCCAGCATTTTGAGGAGGGGCGCCGATACCAGCAGGACGTGGGTTGCCTCCTCGAGCTTCGAGTTCGCGGTGAAGGCGGGAGATCTCTTCATCATATCTGGGCGTATTAGTATTAATCGCAGAGGAATAAGCGGTAGCGCTTACTTTTGCTTGAGAGCTAGATGTGTCTGTTCCATGGCATACACCTTTTCGCGAACTACTTGCATCTCTTGTAATTGGTGCTGAACTAGATGTGAACACGAATCAGTTGAAGCTTCTCATTGTATGGACTCAATATGGATGTGCTTGGTCCCAGCTCTCCCGCAGCTCTTGGATGACCTACTTGAATTCTCATATTCTCCACTTGCGCGAGACTGATTTTCAAACTCGGCGCGAACACCTTCCAGCAGTTCGTTCAATCGAGCGTTTGCGGCAGGAGGTCCTAAGCCTCGGTGGGGGTTGTACATGCCGGCCATGGTCGAATGAAGGATTTGGTCGCGGCGGGGGGACGATAATGAGTGGAGCTTGAGGTTGGGAGTTGAGCCCTAAGATATTTGCGGATTTGCGAAGAGTATCGCAATGCAGTTCAAACCCGTCGACTATGAATAGTGCCGGCCCCGGCCGTGTTGCGCCAAATGAGGTGGGTAAAGGATGGAATGGACAGCGTTTGCAGCTTTTCTGGTCGTGGCGCGCAACAGTATTATTATGGTACCGCAGGAGTCGCAGCTGGCGGCGGCTGTTCGCAAGACGTAAACAATAGAAGGCGCAATTGAAAGAAAGAGCAGTGGGGAGAATCTAAAGCTGCAGTGGAGGCCGCGATGGGATAGAGGATGGAGCTGGAGATGGGATGGGATGGGATGGAAAGCCGAGGAGGTTTGAGGATGAGGTTTTGCAAAGCAACGCGAGCAGTTCCCGTTGCTTGAGCCCAATGTACTTGCAACTCAGCAGATTTACGGAGTACAATTCGACCATAAAACGCTTGGGCCACAGGAGTATTCTAACGGGAGCGCCACCACTTTGATAGATACAAGCCCCTGCATCTGCGGCTCCCGGGTGTCTGACACTTCTACGGCGAGTGGCTGACGGAGTGACGGCTACACCCTGGTCTAAGGCCTACCCTACCGTAAGGGGGAAAAGGAGAAAACCGCCGAGTCTGGGGTTGGTGTCACGTGCGTCGGTATGTGTGTCGCTATCATTATGCAGAAAGTCCCTATCACATCCGAGCCCCCTGTTTGTACTCCGTACAGTAGCCTCTGTCCCGTTCTTTACTGCACGGAGCTGTCTGTGCCTCCGCCTTCGCCTGTGACGCCGTGGGACGTGGGACGTGGGACGTGGGACGGGACTATGCTGTAAGCGGTGAGGGCGATGTTTGAAGGTATTATTCAGGGTTGCCTTGTTAGGGCTGGGGCTGAGACTGGCAAAGAACAACCGCCGCTAGATGGCCTACAGTAGGTCCCTTGGTTCACCATACTGTCACGCCTATGCTATCGTCATAGAGAAACAGAGCCATACTAATTTGACTAGCAACAGTCGGAATCCTTACAACTTCGGCGGGAGTTTGACAGCACGTGTCCCGGAGCGCATCTTCTGTGAGGATATAAACTTACCTAAAAGCCGTGGTACTGTATGGAATTAAAAAGGTAAGCGACCGCTAGAAGCGCAAGATCAGCGGGCACCCAGTCATGAGAATAAGTGGGGACGTAGGGGCAGTCACGGGATCTTCGGCAATAGAAATCAAATACCAGTAGAAGCTGCTCATTCCCAGCTACAAGGAGAGGATGTAGATGTCAAGTCTCGACGAGACAAGTTTTTAGGATAAATTAAATGAGAGTTGTACCGAATACAAAGTCAAGCTCACGTGGTGTTGTACCCCGGATTTGGGTGGGCAAAAGAACGTACGAGGAGAAAGAGGAGAATGGTGAGACTTGTTCAGATAAGGATGCGTGGAGATTATAGGAGGGTCTAGATATCAGTATCACGTTGTATTCTGGGTGGTACCGTACCCTACCTACCTAGGTAGTACAGTAGTAACATGTATCCGTACAGTAAGATACTACACGTATCAGCAAGATCTTATCTGATTCTTAGCCTTCAGATCTTGCAGTTGGGCATGAGAACAAGCAGCGCCGTGCAATATAAACTCCCCTCACTCGGCCTTCTCAATAACACACCGCTATGTCCGTGACCACCCTTGCCTATAATCCGTCCAACTGTCCAACTCGCACGCCTTTCAAGACCCTCAATGAATTCCACTGGCTACTATTCCTGAAGTCTGGTGATTTCTCGACATCGGCAACCCGACGTCCCGGATGGCCTGACAAATGCGCCGGTTCATGGAGTGTGGTAGTTTGACCACTTTCATTGGTGTACGGAGGTGGCTACGACCAATTTGTTCAGGTACCATCGATAATTTCCAGGGGCGGGGCTCCTTTGTCGGAAAAATACTTAGGGACTTGATGTCCCTCAGTTAATCTCTCCCCAACACAACAACTCCCTCACCTTCTCTCCCTCGTCACACGGGACATCGGCACAGGGTAAACCCATTCATTTGAGGTTTATAACGCGGAATCCCATCAGAATTCCCTCTCCCTTCTCAAGCCAACCTCCACACCACTTGCGCCCAGACGCCACATCGCCGCCATGGATATCGCCCTCGAGTTTTGCGATACCTACGCCTTCGATCATCTTTACTCGGCACTTCTTCCAGCCTCCTCGTCGCCTTACAATCTGAATGATGGCTTCAGCAATGCTACGACTTTCGACGCGAAAGCCGCATCGCCGTGGCAGTGGCAACCTGCGAGTCAACTTCTCTCATTTGCACCGACAGATGCCGCATACATGAGCCAATGGTCCAGAGACAACATCTACCGACAATTCTTGTCCCTGTTCTTGATCATGTGGTAGGTCTTTTCTTTCCGCTTCGATCCCTCAATCGCACAACTAAATCCCTCTCTAGGCTTGCCGGCGGAGTCATATACTTTATCGTTTCGACCCTCTCCTACGTATTCGTGTTTGACAAGACCACCTTCCAGCACCCCAAGTTCCTCAAGCACCAAATAAAGATGGAAATCTCTCAAGCATGCAGGTCTATGCCTACAATGTCCGCCCTGACCGTCCCCTTCTTCCTCGCCGAAGTCCGCGGCCACTCCAAACTCTACGACACGCTCTCCGACGAGCCCTTTAAATACTACAACTTTCTGCAATTCCCCTTCTTTATCCTCTTTACCGACATGTTTGTCTACTTCATCCACAGAGCTCTACACCACCCCTTCTTGTATAAGCGCCTGCACAAATCCCACCACAAATGGATCATGCCTTCACCATACGCAGCGATTGCCTTTAACCCCGTCGACGGCTGGATGCAATCCCTCCCATACCATTTCTTCCCCTTCTTCTTCCCTCTGCAGAAGTTCGCCTACCTAGCGCTTTTCGCCTTTGTGCAGATCTGGACCGTCTTCATCCACGACGGAGAATACGTCGCCAACAGCCCCATTATCAACGGTGCTGCATGCCACACCATGCACCATCTGTACTTTAACTACAACTACGGGCAGTACACGACGCTTTGGGATCGCTTGGGAGGCAGCTATCGCAAGCCGAACGACGAGCTCTTCAGACGCGACGACAAGATGGGAGAGAAGGAGTGGGCGCGGCAAGTCAAGGAGATGGAGGCGCTGGTGAAGGATGTAGAGGGTGACGATGACCGCGAATACGTACGCCCAGAGGAGGCAAAGCTGAGCTTGAAAAAGGACAACTAGACAGGCTTTGGGTGATAGATAATGAGAATGAGGATGAGGATGAGAAGCAGAGCCGCTTGATTAATGGTTTGCGCAAGCGGCTGTTGTATATGACGTTGATGGCTTTGCGATTTGTACATATATATATTTGGATTTTTATTTTGAGTTAAGAGATAGAAAGAAAGACAGACATGGGTGGCGGCTTCTTCTTTTCTGCATTACAGTACAGTACGCTGACTGGCGTTTTGGGATATTCTTTCTTTCTTCTGCGGTGGCTGTGGCTCCTTTTTTACATAGACTGGCTGGACGGTTACTGTAAGTGGTCTGTTAGCCCACGTACGTACGTCTCGTCACACCATATACTTAATACGATGCTTCGTTTCACTCTTATATGCTGCTTTTCTGCTGTTCTGCTATGATGATATGAAAATCTGACATTTTTGTACGCCGGTATTTCTGGAGCATGGTGGACTTGGGTTGTATATCTGTCTATCTATTGATATCTAAAGGTATGGAACCGTGGTGAGTCTTGCCTCTATTTACAGTTTATCATCGTGTTATTACTGAGACAATGTAAAACCAGAAGCAAGCATAAATGCTATTCATGCGGACTTGCCTTGCCTTGGCTATTCAGAGACATTATGCTGCAAAACGTATATATATACGGCATATTACCTCCTCCAGCTTCAAGCGGGAAAAGGAATGGGGGAACAATCGTCGGATTGCATTGGTATGAACAGAAGTGTCTGTCTGTCGTTTCTGTAATTACTAGGTAAGAAAGAGCAATCTTGCGCCTAGGTACGTACGTAGGTAAGGTAAGCAACATTGGTGCAGGACTGGTATGAATTCTTGGAGACAATATCGGTAATACGGTAGGATGAAGAGTGATGGATAAAGTCTGGGAAGTGGAATGGTGCGCGCAGTGAAAGTAACGAGTTGATGCACAAATGACTGGCTATCGGCAGGCAGAGAGATAATGTCGAGTTCGGTATATCAATAGGGTGTTTATATAATTGCTTCATGCAAGATCCACCTCGAAAGACGGCGCAGGATATGTATAAGATGCTGACCAGTCATTCGGTATACGTAGGTAGGGTAGGGATAGGTCTTGATGAAAACCAACGGCCGACGAAACGCGCGCTGAGAGATATGGCATGCCTAGTAGCTCCTCCTAGCGAGCTGCTTATGAAAATGGAGAGTGAACTTGGGGATGGCGGTTTATAGACTGTATCATCGATTTGATGCCGCGAGGGGATTGGAGAATGTCGGGTTTGCTGGATGGCTCTTGAGAAGATGCACGTCGAACTCACGGGGAGACGCAGGATTATTTGGTGTGTCTAGTTGTGAGAGAAGGGTGTTGATGAGGCTACAAGACGACGGGGATTTGAACGGAAGAGGTGAAAGGGGGACGTCCGTTTGATAGAAAGTCCAGAGAGCTGGTAGAAGAGGCTGTATACTGGGCGTCAATAGCAAGGGAAATACGATGATGTCCCAGCTAGGGGGGTATAAACCTGGGATAGGAGCTAGCACCTATGGCCCTTGGGGAGTCGACGGTGTTTTGGCTTGAAGAAGGTTTGAAATGGAGTGTGGATGGGCAAGTGATTGATTTTATAAGGAATCCAGTATGAATATGTGGTAATGCTCATATACCATTCTAATTTCCTCTCTGCGGTGTGTAAAGGACCCCTCGTCTGCATACTGCTGTGGGCTTGTCGTCGTGTTATTCAAATACCAAAAATCTATTTCTTGATCTATGATCTTCTAGATGACAACATGTAATGCCTCTAGATCAAAAGGTTTCATTCCTATAATTCGAGCCGAATGCTTAATTAGAGACCAGACCTAGCCGTGTCCTTGACGAAGAAAGAAAGCAAGAAGACGTTCGTTGTACTGTAAGCGAGTTGAAGATAGGGGTAGCTCCGAGGGACGTGTCGAGGGAGTTTTGGGAGATTGATTTTAGGAACAGAAAGGCGCCGAAACACATGCTTTCTGATGAGTCGAGGGCTATGTAGTAAGATTGTTTGGGGAATTGGGGTAGATATGGAGAAATTGTACAGGAAATGATATCTTTTGCAACACATCGATTTTGGGTTTGAATGAAGCGAATGAGCTCAATGGAATTGGAGGATCATATGCTCAAGACGTATGTGGATTGTGTTTGCATGAGACTCACTTGCTTGCATTTCCAAATGATTTTATTGGCCAACCTTACCTATTTATTTCTTACCTCTTCAGATATCACGAAGAACTCGGCTGCGAAAGTCCATTTTCTCGAGCAATGCTGCCCATTTAGTTGTCATGTTCTCTAGAGATCAAATAGCAAGTCCTACGAGTGTCTTCAAGTGGTGTCCGGCGCAACCTCAGCATGTCAAACCCTGATCGGGGAGACAGCTTCAAGGGCCAGGTGAGCTCTCTTCTTAGACTCCCAATCGGCATACCATTTAGGTACCTGATCATCGTAGTAAGTCCAGGTTGGAGGTTTATCGAAAGCATAACGCGCCGCCATGTAGTAGGGATGTTCCGGTGTCTCTGGCTGATTGAACCATGCCGTGAACCAGTCAGGTCGGTCTTCCTCGTCGATTTTCTCAATCTCAATTTTGGCCAACTCGTCCAGCATATCTTGCGTGTCCCGCCAAAACGTTGAGTTGGCCGGGAAAGTCCACCCATCTCGTGTATAAGTGTATTTTAGCACGATGTTTTGGTATGTGTCAACATCGACATCAAAGGTAGGGCCGGGCTGCTCCTCGTGATGAGAAGCGAAATATTTGGTAGCGAAACATGCATGCTCTAAGACGGAGTCTGGAGTCAATGGTGGGCCAACTGCTTCGATATCCAACTTTACCACCCAAGTTTTCGAGTCTCCCACTCGTCGAAAGTCATGGTCGGGCTTAGGTTCAAGCGACTGAGCGAACCTTTCCCCAGACCATTCATTACCCGGTAAGGTCCAGTTTTTCCAACCTCGATCACTATACTTGAGCAGGCTTTTTCGATCGCTGTCGTCCAAGTCGTGCAGCATGAAGGTTTCGCGTTCAAGGAAGGTGCAATCGGGATATATAGAATACGCTTTGTTCCATGATATGATATTCACCACGGCCGTTGCGTAGAAGCTAGCGAGAATGCATTGAATGGGTATAGTCTCTGTCGAAAGTATTTGAATCTTGCTTTGTCTTTCTTTGGAGTTCTCCTTCCAGATTCGTGTATACGTTGCAATCTATGAGCAGTCATGTTAGTCATGTCCAGGAGAATAGCGGGTGGGAAGACTGGCCGCCATGAGACTCATAACTGTAGGATAGCCGTCTTGATCTAGAAGTGATTTGGCCGTCTCAAGCGTATATCCTTCTTCACTCGTCAGATATGCGCCGATTGCAGCATCTCCCTCTCGATGTTTGACATACATGTCAAGATCCGATTCATCCCATACAACACCGTCAAAGAACTGTATAGCGAAGCTGCCTGATATCAGGGCATCATAATGTCCTAGTACTGTGCGAAGTTTCTGGGGATTTGTGACGAATCGCCGAAGCTTCTTGTTGATATTCCACCGCTCCTTCAGATGGGCAGATATGTGACGAGACCATCGTTTGGTAACCATCTGCAAAGGAAGGATGCGCGCGATATCGAGGTGCGAGCACAAGTTGTTGAGGATGGGGTAGTTATCGAGCACGTCGATGGGTTTGGTAGACTGTTGTTGCAGTAAGGATTGTGTTGACTCAGATGTTGACCCAGCGCCAGCAAGGCTGAGTTGGCCAAAGGCTTCAAGATCTGCCATTTTCAAGGTGGTGGGGTGGAAAGCCTGATGTTCTGTTTCCTAAAGATATAAATACTTAGGCCATACGAACTGATGTGTTGGAGACGCGTCTGGGTCCGTGCGCTCTACGCCGTATACGCGCTCCTGTACATGAATGAATTTACATATCATTCCATTGCTCGTAGTATACGCATGTTTCTGTGCAAAGAGCATATCAAACAGAAGTAAACTAAATCTGTCGATTGCTTACAGTGTATCTCACGGTTAAAATCTGTAATTATTCCTGACCTAATTTGACTTTTTCCCCAACCACCTCGAGCTCCTTTGCATGATTACTCAGGGGTAAGATAGTATATCTTCCTCGAATCATCCAACAGGCGAAGAATATTCTCAACGCCAGGGTCATAGCACCACAGAGGATTCTGTAACTATATGCACAGAAAGGACAATTCTCGGCCTCCATTCTTTCTTCAAGCGTAGTTTTAGAACTCGTCCTTTCTTATACTCCTCACAACGACACAGATTCCACGAAAGGACGCTGTGATGGCAAAGTACTTTTACCATAAACCATTCCTGAGGGTCCATGAGGAACAAATCAGAAAAGTCGGCAAATCCCCCTTTGCTTTGTCCCCCCTCCTCGCTTAACTGCAAGAGGGGGCTAGGCCTAGAGCCTGGGGAAAGGGGCTGCCGAGACTTCACAACCTACTCCCACCGACCCACGTCCAGTCACGGCGAGTCCATTTGTTGGAAAGCGTATGTATGAGGGCATGCGCTCAGATTATGAGAGGTAGCTGCCTCGCTAGCGAAGAGGCATCGTTGCGGACAGCTCGTTAACCTGCCTCGCCTTGCGATATGTAGATGAAGCTAGTAAGTGAAGAGCAAGGGATAAGAAGTACATGCGACTTGTCATAAGTCACACCACCAGCCGTTGAAGAGTTTGGGTTTCATAACGAGCGAAACAAGACTTCAGTCTCTTGTAATTAATCATTGTAACCATGTAAAGGGGGACTTTCGAGCTTCCTTCCCGTTAAGGCATGTCTGTCTGCGCCCGCACTAGGAGCGGAAAGGAATAGTTCTATGCTGCGCATTGAAACACGAGGGACTTTTGACCCAATTGGCATCGACTGCGTGTAAGCGTAAAGTGGATCCCCGCAGTTGTATACTGTACACGCGGATTTCCGGAGAAGCATTGTATGAGCACGAAATCGGTGGAATATAAGAAATGAAAAGATGGAAAAGGGACAATTTTATTGGGATGAAACTATTCAGAAGGGCAGAAGCAAGGACAGTGGCGAAAAAGGCCGGACCGTTCCGTGACAAGCTTTCTTGGCGGTGCACTGCGCGCTGCTGCAGCCAAGAGAGATAAGCAGATCTACAGAGGTACAGATCCGATAAACCGAGCAAAGGAGAGAGATGTACTTCTAGATCAAACCATCACTTCACCAAATAGCACAGAAGCAGTATTCAAATCATTGGAGACCATATACAATCGTCCAATTCGTCTCTGTGTATATGTATGTCTAGCAAACTATCGCAACGTAACGCTCATATCATATCATCCATCTGGCCATCAAGTGCTGTGCTGTAAATCCGCGGCAAAGGTATCCAAATCGCAGGCAACTTCAGTCGAGGCACAAGTATTAACAGCAGCCCTCTGCGCATCCACAGCCGCAGCACTCGCATGATGCCTCTTCTCCTCCACGCAGTCCGACGGCGTCGCCAGAGGTGCTCATGATGGGAGCTGCTTTCTGTGGTACGGATGAGAGGTTAGCAGATGGTCCGTCGATCCGTCGATGTGTTATAATAGCAGAAACAGTCAATTCGATGTGTCGGAGTGAGATACTTACTGGTTGTTCGGCCTGAATGTTGGAGGATTGGGTGGTCATTGGCTCAGGGGCCTGGATCTGTTGCTCGACGACTGGTGTGGGAGACATGGTGAGGCTGGATGGATGTATCTGTAAGTATTCGGAATGCCAAGTGTATGTAGGGCGTAGCCTTACATGATTTTGGAATTGAAGTGTCTTGGCTTGGATTGATGAAGTGGAAATGTTGCAGGAGATTTGAGGGCAGGAAACGTGTTCCACCGCTCTTATGTATGCTTACCTACGCAAGTTGAGGCTTGCTGGTCGTTGTGTTGTCGCGGCCGCTGGGGGTTTTATGCAGATGTTGTGTTGGTTTTATTCACTCCTTCTGACCAATGAGAAGCGAGATCTAAGCTGTATAAAACAACAATACGAGATTCTTTTCTCTCCATGTTCCCCCATCCTTTCTCCCCTCCTCTCTCCTCTCTCCAGTCCCCGACGAGGCAACTCGAGGCTGTATCTCCGTAATACCAAGTATAAAGGAGCAGCTGACGACCCTTTTGAACAGACGGTAGCTCAGCCTGATGAACTTTCCTTTTGTATCTCCAAATCATTTTATTCTGTACTACCTTCGTACTTGCTATTTTCGGCGCAGTGCCGTGTCGTTGTTGTATAGCAATATTCGGCATCCATCAAATCTTCATCTCGAAATACGAGCAAATGGTTGAATTCCCGCATCCATAGAGCTGTTCCTTCCATTTTATTCCGTTGTCAAATCCTGCCGCTCCCCATGTCGAAGGATTCAAGCGCCCATTTCAGCTGCATTGCCATTGCACTTGGCAGACAGACCCAATGCGGAATCTAGGCCTTGGAGATTATTGTAGAGATGTCTTTGATTGGACATCGGTATGCCAACCTACGAAGAGTTGTCTCTACATTAGTACATCACCAGACATGAAACCCTGACAGGCACTGGGTTCTACGAAGCGGGAGGCGTCCGCCTTTAATTTGACCACATGGACGCCTCTTTGTGACCAACGGGCGAGTTGATGGGTCCTTGCGTTGCAAAGCCTAATAGAAAGCCATGCGCCAAGAAGCAAATTCCTTGGACATATCGCTTCTTTTGTCCCAATTCGGACACGGGGCTGAAAGACAGGATTCGAATTGGATGGTTTCCCTGCTGCCGGCGTTAGACTAAGATGCGGCTGAGAGAAATCCATACCCCGCAGGACGGGAGGGTGAAAGAGGCTTGGAGGATCTTGCCTCTGTTTGTAACTTGGGCGTTCAATCTTGGTGGTTTAATGTTTCTTGCTTTCCTGGATCGTTCAGTGTTTCTTGGTGGTTCAATACAAAGCCATGGCTCCCCTTACATCTCGTCTCAACGGTCTTATCGGGTTTCAATTTCTTTCCCCTTTAAATATTTTCAACCTCCTTCAACTTCCATTTTGAGGCCCATATCGAAGCAAATTCTACGGCAAAGATGTCCACAACTAATCATATGCTTCCGTTGCCGCAAGCATTCCTGGCGGTGAGGATTGCCCAACTCGTTCTCGGAATTGTTATCCTGGGCCTTTCAGCATACATAGTGACTTATATTGCATTCAACAGTGCCTGTCTGACTTTGTTCACTGTAAGTCCAACACATTTAATTGTCGGTCTTCAACTATACTAACCCATCCCGCCCAGGCTATTGCAACAATGATCATCGCCGTCTACAATCTTGTATCCAGCACTGTACTGAAATCCGCCTATAATTACTGGGCCATAGTAGCGCTCGACATTTTTGCAGTCATCTTCTGGATCATCTCCTTTTCCTACGAGGCTTGGACAACCGCCGCAGCGAGGTGGTACACATCGTCCTACACCTGTGACTATTATGATTACTACTGCTACAAAAAGCGCGATGCTCCTCTCGTCTCTCGCGCCACCACCGATGTCGCGACATATCGCAACGTAATGGCGGCCGCAGCTGGTCTCGGAGGTCTCGAATTGTAAGGAACCCCATATATATTGCTACTCCATCACCATTCTAATCCCAACGCAGCATCCTCTTCGCCATCACCTTGGTCTTCACAACCATCCACGTCCTCCGCCACCGCAAAGCAGGAGGACATTGCACGCCGATGCGCGCTGGTACTGGTCCCGATATATCCCTTGAATCTGGCGCAGCTCCTGTGTATACCGAGGCCAAGAACCACGATCTGAACGCCCAGAATGGACAACAGCAATATGCCCAACAACCCATACAGCAGCCTCAGCAACCAGTACAGCAATACGTCCAGCAACCTCAGCAAACAGGACAACCGCAGCATCCAACACAGCCGGTTCAATATGTAGAGCACTCGGAACAAGCAGCACCCCAACACCATCCCCAGCAGGAATACTACAACCCTCACCAGGATTCAACCCAACATGTACAATCTGCTTAGAACACATCACAATATATTGCAAGAATTGGCCCAACGATAGTGAGGCTAGCCAGTTCTCTGATTTGTTTCCGTGACGAACATGCTATGATTATGAATGTCTCGATGAACGGCCTTGGGAGGCGAGGCGCATTATTTGCACACATAGGAAGATGGATGGATGGATGGATACGTATACCCGGTCTGCGACACTTTTCCCTGTTTAATAATAATGCTGTTTATGTTCCATACACGCTTACATCAACATTACATGTCCTATCCTATCCCTGTCCCATCCTAACGAAATCTTGATCACTTCACTCCCAACCCCACGATCCCTACCTAACCTTCAAAAATCACACCCCTCTATAATTCAACCCTACTATCCCACCCCAAATCCTTTCCAAGCAGCATGTAACGGTGCGTGATGTGATATAAATAGAAATCAATAAATGCAATGCAATGCATACGCCACATCAGCCGTTTCGTCCAACCCCGTTGAACCAGGTCCGGTACAAGCTTTCAGCCCATGTAAGTACAGAAGGATTGCTATGTAACATCGTGTGATATTCCTTCCCGGTGTTTGATTGAAGTAGTTATTCTTGTTTTATGGTACCTTTGTATTGTGAAACTATAAGATAAGATCGAATGGTTCGAAGCTGCTGTATATGAAGTTTATGAATTTGACATTTGTGCAAATTAAATGCCTACATGTCTAAATCGAGCCAATTCTTGCGGTGGACCGAGAAGTATCTAATATCTATGAATAAAGCATCACTTGGTTCTAGTGGGACAGGACGATGATAATAAATGCCGCTTTTTGTATCCAGTACGACCTGCTAAATGGCTCTCGAAACGTACGACATATTTCAGTCTGGATCATATGATTGAGCTGTAAGTATCAAATCTTTATTGCTATGGTAGGCTTTTTTATTGAATATCTCATATTATCTTTTCTAGAGGTTTGCCTACTTATAAAAAGGGGTGAAGTTGTGGGGAAGTGGGGCACGTTATATAGGCGCACATCCTGACAGCTCGAGGATTACTACATCTACATAACTTCACGCTCCATCTTGAACACCATGGCAGGTCCTCCACCCAATATGCCGTGCATAGATTATCAAGTCGTCACCTTTTCCAACCTGCGACTTACCGACAACACACTCGATGAGAACCTCCCCGCAATCCCAGCTCCATCTCCAACCCAGCCTCATGACTATACATCACAACCCTCTGCCAACCTTGTCTCCCTTGACAGCCTCCCCATCGAGCTCCTCCAGCTCACACACTCTCTGCTTGACTTGCGCACGCTAATAAACTTCCGCAACGGTCCCTGCACCTCATAAAAGCTCTCCCTCAATATAAAACCATCAGTTCCCACGCACCCAGCGCCCTCCACGGGGCTCTGCGCCTTTGAATAGGCCCATGGCTCACTTGCCAAGACCTCTTCACGGCACTTCAATAAGCATTTAACGCTGTGTGGCAGCATTAAAAACAAAAAGCATCAACCGCATACTTCTTCCATTTCTAGGTAATCCCAATCTCAACAAGCCCTCGAGTAAACCCCTACCCTTGTCGCACCGAGCGCATATTCTTTCCCAACATATACACCGGGGAACGAACTATCCTGATATCCTGAAAGCCATCCTGGAGGGCCCCGATAATAAACCATATCTCTTCGACTTCTTTGTCCACTTCCCTACATGGTATAGCCGGATCAATATCAAACTCCTTCTTCCACGCACCCGGTAAACCTCCCGATGGGCTTTCCATAGGTATGTATCCGCTCTTGACACGAAGATCAATTTCGCCCGTGTCATCTAAGACCTGAAATGATATTGATCGTTGGTATGTTCGATCGAGATATGCGTAGGGTGATTCGAAAGGGATATATTTCACATTTTCGCAGTCGAGTTCTGCTCCTATGTATTTCTGTATATCGTACCCCGCCTCCTGTAAAATCTTGAACCAGTCCATTAGAAGCAGAGCTAAATCCTGCCAAATGTGGCTATGGGTGAGAATAGCGGTGAGTGGTGTATCTCCCGATTTGGTACGAGCATGAACATCGACTCCTGCTTTGAGTAACTTTAGTATGGTTGGCGCAATCAACTCTCGTCCCTTTTTGAAGGTCCCAATTTGTAAAGAGAACTGGTCAGAGATGAACTTGCGAACAGTCAAATGCAGCTTGGCTGATCCCAGCTGTTGTGGATAGCATTTGTCCGTAAATAGGCTGCCAGAGTCCATCAAGAATCTTCCTATGGTAGTTGACGATGCCCAACCCATGTTGATTTGAGTGTCCTCAATATCCATTCCTCGGGCATCCTTGACACTTAGGTCGATCTCAAAATGCTGCTGCTTGATGAGGTATTGGAATCCATCAAGTGGTCCGATATAAAGATGCAATGCTGTCTGACCTGAGTCAAACGTGGATTTGCCATCACTGGCAGGGGGTTGCATAGGGTCACACTGCCCCTCTTCTACCAAAACACGCAGAGTTTCAAGGATATCTTTAGGGCGCGCCACGTTGTCGATAGCATCCATCAAACGGCCATGGAGTGGCCAGAAGTCACGCCCGCTTTGGTTTGCCGCAACATGCAAAGGGCTTCTATAAAGAGTCAGTCTATGGCCAGAATTGGACTATTGTAAAGCGTACCGCCCCGAGCTATAATCAACCGCGTTGGGCGGAACGCCTTTTCCAATCAACCACTTGCAAACATTCGGTCGTAAATGAGCTGCAGCAATCTAGACTGTTTAGAGATCGATAAAACTCTCCCAGAGAAAAGAGACACTCACATGCAGTAGATTCCAGCCTTCTTCAGTAGTGGCACATATGAGGTCTTGCTCAGCATCTACCAGAATTTGCACCTGTCGTAAGTCTCCAGCCTTACAAGCCTGGAAGATGGGCGATTGCTCTGGAAATACGTATATAGGCCGCAGGGATAACCCTTTCATACCGGAGCTATTATTCGGAGCTATCGAAAAAGGCTTCATGCCCAAATAGGCGTGAGGAAAGATCATCCACTCCTTGTCCGAGTGGTTCCCTGGAGAACGTGAACTGAGTACGGGCCCACGGCTTTCGTGAGTAGTGACTATGACCTGAACCCAACCAAAGGGACACCACCACGTTGATGTTTTGCAACTCCGGACTTGATTCTTTTTGGGATGAATGAGTACCTCAGTAGTGCCTCTCTCAACAGCCCTGGGACACAAGTCGCCAGGAGAAGTTACAGGCGCATGGTCTAGTCTCAGCATCACAGTGATCTCCCGCAGCTGTTGCCTTGAGTTCGCAGGGTCAGCCATATTCTTCCAATGCTAGGGAGGTAAATACTCACATATTATAAGCCATCACCGCAATCGTAAGCGTACTCTTCGTCCTCTCCAATTGAGCGACCAGTCTTTCCGTCTCTTGAATCTTGGTAGCTGCCTTGACTCTTCCCCAAGACCCCTTTATCCTCCCCCTCTCTTTGTTCATTTCCGCTTCTAGTTTGTTCAAGAGATCCCTAAGCTCGAGCATACTGGTCTCTACCAGAATTCGACTTTCCTGCGCCACACCAGTTCCATCTTGTGAAATTTTTTCGAGCTCTTTGGCGAACACTTTGATTTCGTAGAAGAGATTTGAGACTTGTTTGGGAGCACCTTTAACGCTGGTCCAGAGATTGTACAGCTTTTCGCTGGCTGTGATGATTTGGGTCGCAAGTTGGCCCACTGCTATACCGCTCGCGACGACACCAAGCCTGTAGAGAAACGTAGATCAGTATTTTGAGTCTGGGTTTTTCTTAGAGCAACAATAACTGAGTAAGGCTAAATTCTACTCATGTATCTCAGGAGTACGACTATCTTACACTTCTGCCATATTCGCCAAGTATCGTTCCTGTGAGGGCCAAAAACCTGGTTGGGGCGTTGAAGTAAACGGGATATACAAAAGAAATTGGGGGTATCATTGATCCAACATAGGCAGGACATTGTTTGCTGTATTTTGAGTTGGGGAGAAAGTGAGGCTGTGGAGGCATTGCTGCGTCGTACTGCATATTCGTTCTCGGATTGGAGTCGGACAAGATTAAAAGCTCTCGGTGAAGACTGCACCCCGCGTTGCGATTTGTTCCGAACCACAGGAGGCAGGAGCGAGTGGCAACTAAGCCCTTCAGTTGACGGGGAATGACACATTCGAGTGGTGCAAGCTTAAGGAGAATATACAGGTAGCTTGCTATCTACACGGAAACAGGGAAGGAGCTTGAGATAGACCTGCTGGGTGACTTGATCCGGAAATATTATATTAGACGATCTCTACATAGGGCAGATGCACCTAAAAAGAGTATAGAAAAAGAAAGAAAGGAGAATATACAACTGGCGAGTATGGCAAGGGCATTTTGAAATAACGCTCAATATCTTTTCTGTACCTATGTAGCACGCTTCACCTATTTTGTCATCAGGCTGAACTCTCTCTAGCAATTGAAGGTTGAAATGATTGGCAAAGCTAATGTCAAACGGGGATCCGTCTGAGGTTGAAGAACACGTTCACTTACCAATACAGTAAAATTCATCGACGTCCATGGGACTTCATTTCATGAATTTCATTGATATCAAATCTAGGATCAGGGCTCAAAAGGCAGAAGCAACGCAAGCAAGCAAACTCGTGCCTCATGAATCATGGCCATCCCGAATTTGACCACGTCTAGATCTATTTTTTGAACAAAAGCACGATTCACCCACATGCGCAGGTCCGGTCCATTTCGAATCCCGCATTATTGACCCCTGAGCTCGAAATTCCAGCCATGAGAGATGTCTAGTTCCCGATTTTACAAATCAGTGAGGAAAAGAAAACCATGCTCAATACAAGTTATCGAAGGTAGAGGGCTGTATCATACGAGCGGCTGAGACGGCTGCCATTGTGAGGCGATGTAGCGCATCGAACATTGTACAAGTGACGTGTATGTGTGATCAAGAAGGCATGCCCAGTTTGCTTACAAGCTTATTGGTATCCTTCTATACTCATCAAGGAAGCAAGCAATGTCAGCTTTATTATTGATTTTGGCGAATGTGTACACTATTTACTTCACCGAAGTATTCCGGCGTGTGCAGGCAAAGCGGATGCGATATCAAATTTGCTGGATTTTCGAATCTTCTAAAGGCATGCGAGGGCTAAGAGGCTTGAGTGTTGTGCTCGAGTCAATCTCTAGATAAAGGGTTCTCGGGTTTGCGATTGGGCTTTGACTTGTCGGGTTCGCAATCAAGACTATTTTGTTCGGAATGACCAGCTGCAGGAGCGAGTATATCCTTGGATAAAGTTTTGACAGAATCACTTGGAGTAGCGAGGCCAGAACCTGGAAACGGGCTGACAACGCCACTAGAAGGCACAGGGATCCTGATGTCTTCCGGCGAAGCAGGAATGATGTTGGATGCGACTCCAGGAATAGTGATGCGTTTGGCTTCATTCTGGTAAGACGCTGGGATGATCTTATTGGATGCCAGTTAGGATGCAACCTTTGGAAAAAATGGCAGGAATAGGGGTTATATATCTCAACTGACCTCGATAATCTCATTCCTCGGGAAATGGAGATGTGGAATATTCATAGCATCACAAGCCATAATATAGCCATAGAGAACACGCAGAACCGACTCATGGGCGATGATGAGCAGATCATTTTGCTCTCGCTCAAGCTCCAAGATACTAGGTTCAAGACGGACAGCAAGGTCATGATATGACTGTGCATCATTAGCAGAGGTATAGCCAGGAACTTTAGGCAGGAGGTCATACCTCAGCTCGTGGATATCGGTGATGATACGGGTCCTGCTCATGCATTCCAACCTCCTCAGGGTATAGGCGACGGATGGCCTTTTCAGACAGCTTTTCACAGACACCTGGATTAAGCTGGCTCATCTGTGATCGTTGGCGGACCTTGAAGCCACGTTCTCTTAAATACTCGGCAGTCTCAATAGTGCGTTTTCTCGTCGAAGTCCAAACCGTGAGAGGCTTCAGGGGGGTATCAGAACTACCACTAGCAACCAAAGCTGCTCTTTCTGCCTCGCGATGCTTGAGAAGTGTCTCGGTCATCTTCTTGGCATAATCTCTACCCTCTTCGGAGAGATGAGCATCGGTTTTGTAATGATCCTCCTGGCTGGAAGTGCCAGCTCTAACGAAGAACGTATGACGGGACTTGATATGCAAGTTCATGAGGTAGAAAACGATACGATGGGAGAGATATCCAAATGAGACATTGTTATACTCGATTCGCTCGCCAGCATTGATCATTTTGACGTAGTTGAGATCAGACTCTACCATGGTCTCGAAGTATGGAATCTTGGTGTCGATTCGCTTGAGATAAAGCTTTGCAGCATCATCTGGATCCATATCCACAAACTGAGGCCATTAGCTTCAACAACGAGTGTGGGCATTCTCAAACTTGCATCTGGAGACGAAATCTTCACGCTACGTGCGTTCTCCCGAAGAATCTTCTCATCTGTAACGTAAGATTCCAGGAACAGCGTCTGCTTCAAGTTAGCGAGAGTTCCCAAAGGCTTTTATCAATTTACATACTTGGACGTCGTGCTTGGCGAACTCCTTCTCTAGTGACCGTCGGCCGTTTTGAAGGGGGTTGACAGCATCGTAGATAGCGACTTGGCCGTTCTCATGATTGAGCCAGGCGTAAATGTCTTCCCGGCACTTCTTGAGAATCTTTTGACGAAGCACAACAGACTTCGCAGAGGCATTGATGAAGAAGTAGTCATCCGGTATGTCAGCCCCTGGGGGAAGGGTAGCACGACGATAGTCTCCCAGATGAAAGATTCGAGTCTTGACACCCAGCCTGTAGAACTTAGTAAAATACGGTGCAGTAATAATGATCTGAGATCTTACCATTGGAGGTATCGAGAGAGGGATACAGAAATGTGGCTTTGGAACCGAATTAGTATTAGGACTACCAAACACAGAATGCAAGTAGGCAGGTCCGCTCACGTCTTTCCTCGAGCAGGGGGTCCGACAAGCACAATGACTATTCTCCCAGAGTGGAAGAGCCGACCAGACATAGTGCTATACAACTGTGCAGGTGCTCTCGGAGATTCCCTTTCGTTCGGGAGGTCGTGGACCCCATCGATGAAGGTAGATGACCTCCGACGGTATCGAGGCGAGTTTGCCGCAATCTCAGCGGTACTGCCATCGAGCGTGTTAGTATCATTGTTGTCAATGAAAACATCTGCAAGTTCGGGCCTCGAGGGACGACGATTCCTGGATGCCATGATCATCTCCTGATTCGATACCTTCTTCCCTTTCTGCGTCTGCATGATTGTTTTTGGGGGGCGAATTGCACGTGTATGTTTTGGTGAATATAGTTGAAGATTGAGTGAAGAGTGGAGATCGAACATGGGAAGGACAGGTACTTACAGAAGTGTATCCATGGCTACCGCGTAAAAATGCCGACTGCACTATGACTGACTGAGTGACGAAAAAGAATATCCAATGAGGCAGGAACAAACAGATTATTTTAAACCGGAAAGCCCCTTTCACACAGGCAATGCAAATATATCTCACAAAAGCAAAGAAAAGCAAACCACAATGCTCTGATCCACAAGCGTGCTAAAGACGCCGGGATGTTATCGTGGATGTGGCTAGGTATAAAAGAAGTCCACAGCAGCTGTTGCAAGTTTTGCTCTTCGCTTTGCATACAATTCAGGTCTCGGAAAGATGGTTGTGAAAAGAGGGAGGCACAGAGAGAAGCATAAAAATGTAGATATTGCGTTCCTTCCTCCTGCCCGAAGATGATGAAGAGAGATATCACGGCAATCTCTTAGTACACTTTTTCCGCGCTCGGCTCGGCTATCGTCCAATCGGCGTGCTACTCTCCTTTTCTCGTCATGTTTGCCTGGCGTCTGCGACTCTGCGTTCTAAGGCAGCACAGCTCTCCTCTGGAAAAAAGTTGACGGGCGCTGAGAACAAGACAAGAAGCAGTTCAAGTGGCTTCAGCTGTTTATCCATCCTCAACCGTAAACCCGCCCACGCTTCGACACACCTCCTATCCCATACTGCCGCCTCTTCGTCTTCTTCCTTCTCCCGGTCACCTCTGTTAACTTCGGCTACGAAATCAATTCCCACTCTTTAATCATGTCGTCGACACTCGCGCTGGAGAAGGAGGCTCCCCTAGGGTTCTTATACAACAATGCTGTCTCTGCAGCTCTGTCCGATACATACACATCCTTTTCCGAACGGAGGGCGGCGTTAGGATTGTCAAATCCGGGATCAGTTGATAAGATTGCGAAGGAGGTGCAACGAGATGTCTTCCTGACCAACTCTATGTTCTCTGGCTTGAGGGCGGATCTCACCAAGGCCTTCAGTGTTAACCCATATTTCAACGTCTCCCATGCGTTTGCCAGCGGCTCCCAAGCCCTAGCTCCGTACACATTCGCAGCCCTCTATGGCACAAGCAAGGTTAGTTGGGATTATAGATATACCCGCAGAAGGCGTTGAGCCTCAACCGCTAGAGAACCGCGGCTAACATCTACCAACCCAGGTCTTCATGCAAGGAACGGTCGATAATGATTCACAAGTTACAGCCCAGATGAACTACAGATGGGCACCCGCCCTCGTTTCCAAGGTCCAGATGCAGCTACAAGGAGCCCAAGCTATGGCTCAATTTGACAACGAATATACTGGAGATGATTTTACAGCCTCGATAAAAGCCATCAACCCGTCAGCTATTGATGGTGGACTGACTGGTATTTTCATTGGCAGCTATCTGCAATCTGTCACACCTAGCCTTGCGCTCGGCTTGGAGGCGATCTGGCAGCGCGCGGCGCTGAACCAAGGCCCAGAGACCGCAATGTCATACTGTGCCAAGTACAAGGGGAGCGACTGGATTGCCACTGCGCAACTACAAGCGCAAGGAGCAATCAGCACATCATACTGGAGGAAGTTGACGGACAAGGTGGAAGTTGGTGTTGACTGCAACCTGCAATTTGCAGGACTATCCGGAGCCGGCATGATGGGGGGACCAGTTAGAAAGGAGGGTGTTACAACACTCGGAGCAAAGTACGACTTCCGAATGTCAACATTCAGGGCGCAGGTCGACTCGACAGGGAAATTGAGCTGTCTGTTGGAGAAGGTAGTTGCGCCAGTTGTTCGGATGACATTTGCCTCCGAAATGGATCACGTCAAGGTTTGTAACATGAAATCCTATCTGCGTAATCCTCGCTGACATGACAACTTACAGCAATCTGCCAAAATCGGTCTGGCAGTTTCCATCGAGTCTGCAGGCGAAGAACTCCAAGAACAAGCAACCGCTCCCCCGTCATTCCCAGTCTAATTTGTCCTTGTGCAACATCACACCCCTCCACTCTAATCGACACATAATGCCTCAACCGACATCTGCGCCTGGACATATCTGAAACAGCTTCTTCGACACTTCTTTTTCGCTCTACTTTGTCTTACTAAAAACGACGCTCAGCATGCGGTTTCGTCTTGCGCTTACCGGAAAGGGTCTTCTGCTGCATTATTGGGTGGGCGACGGCTGAATAAGATGTGATGATCATAGACTTTTCATTATCTTGTTGTTTTTGGATGCATCTCTACGTTGCAATACAAGTGTATTGATTCAGAGCGTTGGTGGTGAGAGCGCGGGATGGAGGGCGAATCTGTATTATAGTGGCTTCTGTCCGGAGCGAGGTTGGGCATGAAATGCTACTGTAGATACCTCTGTATAAAAGCAAGAAAACGTTACCTAATACACAGGTGTTGTAGTTGCTTCTGTGATAGTGAAGACCTGGCTTTCATTAAGCTACAGAAGTAATGTCACGCAGAAGTACATTTTATGATTCCAGGTACTTTGCCCACTATGCTGCGAACGCGTCGGCTTTGTTTCACCTATAAGAACTAGAAGTTACACCTTCAGCCTTCAGGAATTATCATTTAGGTTTTAAAGAGCCAAGGAGGTGCATCCCAGGCTTACTAGCGCCCTCTAAAAAGGGGCTCTGCAGGTGTGGATCTAGTACTCTACGCCGATTCACTAGCTTGTGGTACGCTTAATGATAGCCAATTTGTCGCTTGAATCCCGACATTTTGTCGATTCTAAACTTTTTGAGAAATGTGGAACATATGATTATAGAGTAAGTATTATCTTCACTATCAGATTTGGGAAAACCAGGTGCAATGTTCCTGAGAGCATCGCCTAGTATGGCTATAGCCCCGACATGTAGCCATGGGCTTTTGTTCATCGTGTGAATTTCTCATCTCCATTTCCCTCTGTTTGGCCTGGTTCTACCTTCCGCTCTCATCTCTTATTGTCGTTGTCCTTTTGGCGTATATTGCATGTCGTTGACTTGTCAAAAAGTGTTCTCACTTCTCATGTTACCTTATTACGTATTCTTCGTTCATGTCTTCTTTGCAGCAAGTTTGGCTGCCAGTTCGGGACCTCTTGGTGAAATAGGTGAGTAGGGGATTCAGTATAAGTCATTGCCGTATATTAACCCTATCCTCTATAGCTAATCGGCATGCTTTCAATACTACGTCGAATTCTGTATATTACCAATTCGTACGGGTTTCCGATAAGCCGCAAGGAGTCTTCTGTGCTCGAGATCTTGTCATTCGTAGCTTCGAATGTTGAAGACAAAAAGCTTCACGGGAAGGCGGTATTGAATATGTCATGGGCAATGGTATGAGTGGTACCGCCTTCGCCGAAGCACAGTAAAGATGCCCAGTCACCTTATGGAAATGGATGTCGGAATCGTCATTTCGTCCGGTAATGACACGGTAAGATGTTGATGTCCCTCCAAAATCCAAATTTCGTGTGCAGGGTGCTGATTAGCAGTCCTAATACAGAGCAAAGCTGGAATGTCAATAAGTATCCCGCACTATTTGCAGAACAGTGGGCCCTGTTATCAAATATGATTATCGTCGACGCTGTCAACGTCGATGAATCCAGGACTGAGTATTCACAAGGGGATCACTTCTGGATATCAATGCCCCTGGCTCTGTGGATGCCAACAAGGATTGCATGTGCTAGTCGATGGCAACACAATTGTGCGAAAGGACGGCACATCATATGCATCACCAGCCGTTGCTGGTCTTGCTGCTTATTTTATGTCGATGAACCCGAGTCTCACTGGCAAAGATGCTCCTGCGAATGTCAAAGCCTATTTGAAGAAGCGATCGTGGTCCGGAATGGAGGTCCTCCTGCTATTTGAAACGGGGAAGAATCTCACAGAATCGCCAACGCGGCGTCTTCTAGCCGAAAAGGCCCGTAGAGATGAGAGCTGATGCTGATGGGCATGTCCCTATGGCGAGATTTTGGGCTGGCCAACTGGCGAAGAGGGCACCGATACACGTCCCGAGGACTGCGTTCCTCCTGGCTGAGAGCGTGCAGCTGGCAGCAATTCGTCGAACTCATCCACCAATGCGACTCCAACCACGGGTAGCGTGGGGAACACAGCGAGCACTCTTACAACAGCTGAGAAAGGTACCTCTGCACACTCGTCCTCCGCTTCGATAAAGATAGAGGTCTCCCCACACTCGTCTGGTGACTCTGGTTCAATAACGAGAAATTCCCTACTGGTCTACACCGCCGAGTTGCAATGAGGCCAATAATACCGCCACGGGAGTCAAAATAAACCGGCCTCATGATGCTACTGTGATGGTCGCGGGCCATCCTCAACTATTCGTGATGCAATAACGAATTACTGTGCTTTTACAACTCTACCTACAAGTATTATTTTCTTGACTAGTCACTCCAGTTCTATTGATACCAAGTGTTTAATCACCTCTTAAGTAAGTTTCTGGTAATAGTTGACACGTAACTAACTTACTTCAGAACGACATTTACAACTGAGCCCTCTCCTTCACCCATAACGTATTGTCAACGTGGTGCTGAAATCGTAGGCCTACTACAGACAAGTAGTACAAAAGGAACGACCTTTAATGGATGTGGGACATCGACTACTTTGTTCACCATCACACAAACTACATTTTCTACCACGACCCGACCCAAATCCTGAACCCCACGCTGCCCCACGCACGGAGAAAACCCAATCACAACCAAGACAAAGCCGTTCAGATTCCCCAGTCTTCCTCCACACTTGCTTAATGCAACGGCACGAATGTTAGCTGGGGGATATTGGAAGAGACCGACGCCTCCGTGCCGTCCGGAAAGAACTATATTATACAAGGAACCACCACAAACGACAATGCACTGGACGCCTACCGCCACTTCTGCAAGGTCAATATGACTCCTCTACAGCTGGATCTGTGTGCCTCGCCACTTGCTCGACTTGATGTGGCGGTAGGCTGTGTTGCCCCCGGTAGATTGTAGTTGGACTCAACTTGACTTGATGCTTGAGATGAAAGTGGGGATACTACCTACCTATGACAAAGTAATACATGTAGAACATAACCCACCCATGATAGCAAGAATTTCGCAACAATTGCTAACTGCATACCCCATTATCAGAACAAAGATATCAAGCACATATCCTACTCCCAAATAAACCATTGCAATCAACATATGCACACTCATCAAGAACAACCAACAAGCGTGCGCACCTGAGAAATCCGGCCATCCTCAGTACTTGAACTGCAGCTGCTCTTCCATTCAGCGGTGGCTGTGACAGTGAGAATGGAAGCTTCCCGGTATCATTTTTTGGCGTACATGTATGAGAGCAGACAGACGAAAGCGATGCTTTTATAGATGAGTAAGGGTATGCTCTGACATACTGTATTTGTATCCATGAGCCATAAATCCAGCGTACAGTTTCGGCTCGTGGTTTAAGACAGACTCTACAGCTTCTTGAAAGGCAAAAAAGAGAGAGAAAAGGTAAACTACATGTCGAAGAATGGTCAAGTACGTACACGGGCCCCGAAGCAACGAAATAGGGTTTCATAGCAGTTGACAGATGTGCAATATAAGCTTGCAAGGCTCTGGTTTAGATCAGAGAGTTGGTTGGCAGTTTCCTTGAAATTTCTTTCTGGAGAAAGTGGAGTGGAAAGGTTTACTACTTTCAAGTAACCCGCTTCTTGCTGATGAGCAATTCTTATCTATAAGTGCGTAAGAATAATAAGAATAGTGACGTTTAATACAGGCGCGAAATGATTTCAGAGACCCTTTTTGATATTCTTTTTGGTGTTTAAAGAGAAAAGCTCTTGGATAAGTAGCTAGCTTGAGATCGCTGGATTCGTGCATGCAGGAACGAATGAACAAACGAATCGGACGGGTGAAGGTTCTGCCTACTCCTAATACATATGTAGCTAGGGAGGAGCTAGGTAAGTAGATCCGAATGTTGAGGGTTTTGGAAAGCAATGATGTGATGTAGTGAGTGAGTGAGGACGAGGATTTGAGTGGAACGAGAAGCTTGGAAATGATACACATATATACACTTCGATACATATAAGTAAAGTAGATAAATCCCAGTACTAGTTTCTTTTTCTCTCCCAAATGCACCACTAGAATTTTACTTACTTGGAAACTATATAAACTACACATCTAGAAGAACACTATGCATACACGTGACTCTTCCCCCTTAAAACCATCAGAAATAACTTGCTAACCCACCTACCTCAGGTACATACCTAGGTACACTTGCATAGCTTTTAACCCAAGCGCTGTAAGCTCGAATGAACCTTTTTGTTCTAGTTCTGGATGGTGTACACTGTACCGTACCAAATGTAATGTATGTCATAATTCTTAATTTATATAAGGCTGCACATATAGGGCAAGGTAGGGTTTGGATTAAGCATCTTGCGGTGCAAGCTCCGCACTTAACTATAGGTCCGCCATGCAGCCCGGCAGCGGGATGGTTCACGCTTGCTTGTTTTTTCCCGCTTCGGTTTAGATATATCCTGTTCTGTCCTATAAACGAGGTAGTATGTATTTCAAAATTTTTTAAGGGCGTATAAGAAACATACATACTCTTTTGTAAGAGAAAGGTTCTATTCTTCTGATTCTTCTGCTCTGGATTCTGGAATGGAAGTTGGGGAGTAGAGGTTATAATGGCTGGGTTGGCACGGTGGCATTGGATCTGGATATACATACATACAGTATGCACGTCGCTAGAACAGGATCGGTGGGCGCAGTGCAGGCAGGCAGGTGAGGGAATTATGAGTGAATGGGCTAGCTGGGTTGTAATTCGACGAAAGAAGCATACCTAAAGGTAAGGTAGGTAAGATTGGTATTTTGGTGCTTGCTGAAATGGAAATTGACTTTTGAGGGATATGTATGTATGAGTGAGTAGGTAGGTAAGTGGTGCATGGTGGCGGAAGATGATGCATCAAGACGGCCGGTTGAAAGATCCGGGTAAGCTTTTGCTTGTATGTACTTGTGTTTCTTTCTTCGTGGTTGGGTAGGTATCTGGATCTGGTTATCTGACGGCATGGCATCGGCATCGTCACATTTGCTTGGTGTTGTCATTTCACTCATGCGACCCCACCTTGACCATGGAGAACCCCTCACTTCCCCTCATTCGAAGTCCCGCGCCAATATAGAACTGGCTCCCCAACTACCTTTTGGATGAACTATTTAATGACTGGCTGGTAATAATCAATGATGCCTGCAATGTGTCGTCACAATACTCCCGAAACTCCACACGAATCCTCATTTCGGCCGCTTTTGTAAATAATTGATGCTATTGATTCCTGAACAGTGAACACTGACTCCTCTCATCTTGGCTCGGGTTGATTGTAAACCCTTACTGATTCTAATCAACACAAGATAATGCTGATACCTATTGAAACCTGGTCTGGTTAGAATAATGCCCTGTCTGCAGTCTGGTGGTTTCGGTTGTACCATCAAGGTTGTGCACTGCGAATCCAGAACTGGTGATCCTTTCGTTGCCTTCAGAATGCATAAGAGGGAGCTTCTGCTTCCTAGTCGGAACGTGGGTTTGTGTGAAGCAGCCAGGGCCAGACATGCATCGAATTGCAAGCCGCCGGCCTTCTTACTCGTGCCAGATGTCTAGATTCGCGCCCTGGAATTGGCTAGAATCGCGGTTCCACGGCATACCTCTTTCAAATGTGGGAGCTGGTGCCACCTGCGTAAGTATTACCAAGTCACGGCAGTCTGCATCCCCAAGCCTGCTTGCTATACCTTTACCTTCACCTTCCGAAAAGAATGGTGCAGCGGCTCTGCTCAGCTAGGTCTTGTACAGTATCTTGATCTGGAAAGTTTTCATTTCCGAAATCTTATTCGTCTAGGGTGAAGTACATACCGTACCTATGTAGTAATAGGGATTTTCTCTGTGGTGGCTTTTCAACTCCAGATTCGCCAATGCCGAGCAAGCAAGCCGATGACTGGTTGGAAGAGGCATTTTAAGGCCCGAAGAAACGAGAAACGAGACAGGGGCCCGGTCCGGTCACGAGCAGTTTGGAGCGCTAAACGTGTCGAAAGAGGGGAGTTTGAAGCTTTCTTGTTGGCTTCGCTCCTGGCCTCGCCTCGCCTCGACTCGCCTGCTGGCCATGGGCCTATTATAGCTTTGCTATAGTATAGTATTCGTTAATCTCGGACCCGATCAACATGGCTGGCTCATGGCTGAGATTTGAAAAGAGCATGTCAGCGTTTGAAGAAACCCATGCATGCTCTGTTGTATGTACGAGCATTGCTCGACGGGCGTGAGACTCGTGACGGGTGGGTAATTGCCCCTGAAGTGCAGCGCCACCACTCGCTGCAGCGTGGGTTCAACAGACCCTGATATTGGAGATTCCCATGCTGGTGGTATCTGAGCCCATTGGTCTGGAATTGCGGAAGTTTTTGGAGTGCATTGGCACATGAAGGTCGATATTAGCTCTGCTATGGACGTGGATGGACATGAGCATGGACATGGACGGAGAGACCATCGACCATGCCGGATCATGCTCAAGCGGGTGACCATTGATGAGACATCAAGTGCACTTCCAGCCACCTGGCGAGGCAATGTACATGTAGAGGTGGGTACCTAAGGTAGGTAGATATATTTGAAGACAAATACCTCATCGTCACCCTATTGGAACATCTCGTCTCGTCTCATCTCATCTCATCCCATCGCATCTCATCTCATCTCAATATCAGTCGTGTGGTGAGTGTAGTTGGCCGTAGGACTTCGCACTTGCCAAGTAATACGGAGTATACGGCGGATGGCGGACCCTTAGCGAGGCTTGACTTTTAGGTGATCCGTGCGCGACCTAGTGTACAACTCCACACGCTCACGAGCTTGTCAAAGATTTCAACCCGAGTAGTGGGTGGTGTTAGTGAGAGGTGGTGAGCTTTATGACGAACCACCCGCACCGCAAATCAAAGCACAGCAGAGCAAAGCTATACGGAATTGCCTATCCCAGCCTCCCAGCCTCCAAGTATCCCAGCGCTTCAAATAGAGTATTTTTAACGTAGGTAAGGGTACGGTACGGCATCGTAAATTGCAAGGGCTGTGAGCCAAGAGATCAAATTGGCCTGTGCTCGATACAGTAGCAATTGCAATTCAGCCTCTTGAACTGGTTGGGCCGTTTGCTGGCACTTGCCTTGTCTTGCTTGATGCTGACCCTGATACCGTACTGATACTGATTCTGATTCTGATACTACTCTCCTCTCCTCTCCTCTCCTCTACTGACTGCCTAGTACAATGATACGCCATGATCCCCATATGTCTCGCGGGAAACACCCGGTCGCAAGCCTCAGAGTACAAGTCCGAGGAGAAGAGAGCTTGAGGTTGTCAGGAGACAAGTTCAGCCAGTAACCTGATTCCTGGTGCTTGTGATGGCATGGCCACAACATGCATCCAGATACAGATACAGCAGTTGTCCTTCCACGACACCTGTGTCACGGCGACCGTTGATACCAGCAAGTCACCGTGAAGCCTGAGATGTTCAGGATCGTGGCGGTAAGCCAAGGTAGGGAGGTAGTTGAGGTACAGTCCTTCAGGATGCGATGATTGCCCCGACCAGCAAGATATTGATCAACGAGTGACGAGTCCTTGGCCTGTTATCATCTCGGTACGCAGCTATTGTACATATTGAACGCACCACGCACCACTACGGCATGTCGTGGTCAATGAACATGAAGATTCCTCGATGCTCTCGTACCTGACGATGGTTCATCCCAATGAACCGAATGAATGCCTTCCTTCGGATCCTATTATTTCGCTGGACAGAGGCGATATGGATAGATGCACAAGCTCCCCGAAGAAGTAATCAGCTTCAGCTCCTGCAGACCTCTAGGGTCCTAGGGCTGCAAACAATGCTGATCCAGTTAGGGCGATCTATGCAATCCACTCTGCTTTAGGAGTTAAAAATTGCAGTGTTGGCTTGAGTGAGCGGCCATATTATTGACGCTGCCGGCGCGTGTTGGCCAGTCTTGTATCAGAACTGGTCCCATGATCAATACTGCCCGTTGTTTTTGGTGGCCCGTAGTGACAATGCCACTGACGTTGGCAGAAGAAGACAGAAATAAACTCAGACGTTCAAAACGAGGAGCGGGTGGCGGGACTTCGCGGCATCTATTAGGGGACTTTGTTTCTAGACTGCAAAGGTGGTGAGATGCTGGGTACGTACCGCAAGTCCTACCTCGAGTACGTACCTAGGTATGTACAGTGTCAACAATAGAATCAAATAAATATACTTGTTCGTTACTCGTCTATACTTGTCCTAGAAGCCCCATCTATCAACAATCATCCAGCCTTTGTTAGTTGCCTCTATAGCCCTCGTTGTCGTATTGTTTGATGTTCTTGAGCCCCAAAGCTGCAATTGATACCAATCCAATGTACCCCAGTCGTGGGAACGGAACCACAACCACAAAGCATCTCCAGATAGTACCGATAGGTAAGTTCGACTGCGTTTTCTCACTTCCACTTCAATTCCCTGGTGGAACAGTCAACGTTGAGCGTCCTGACCTGTCCTACCCCTCATTCACACCGCTGTTAGAGGGTATTCACCAAGCTGTTGTCCCTCTTCCTTCTCCTTCGCTCGCGCTTCCTCTGCCCTTTCCTGGTGCTTGTAGCTATAGAAACGAACATACGGTACTATTCCCACCTCCTACCTCTGTTGCTGTTCCTCAAAACAAACCAATTTTCCATTGGCCCCTACCAATCTCGTCCCCATCAGCATGCCAATATTTACCCAAACACATACCGAATACACACACACAAACAGACGCATACGCATACGCATAACCATAACCACAAGCATAATCATAGGTATTAAAACCATCCTTTCACATCCAAAAAGGAGGGGAGGATCTTTCCCTCGCGAGAGCCCCTGTCTCGCTCGCTGCGGGCGCAACGTCGATAGGACAGGACAGGATAGGTGGTCAGTAGTAGCGACGCTAATTAGCGATTTCATAGCATAGCCTGACATCCACCAGCCTACGGCATACTACGTGGACCAGCGTGATCTTTGAACCTTTGAACAACGACTCCATTTCCCGACACGGCTACTCTGTACTGTACCTACTCTACGCCTACACCTACACTACACCAACGCCCGCCTCGTCCTAAAGGTCAGGACTGCCCTCTTTCTTTGGCGGCTTCTTTTTTCTCTCCCAGACGACAGACGACGACAGACGACCGTCAACCTTTTCTAAACTCGACCTTCCTGCACCACACTGCCCTGCCTGCCCTGCCCTGCATTCATCGTTTCTCCAACTCTCGGATACACCAACCGGTACTCGACCGACTGTAGCGTACGCCGCCAGCCCACTACTTCTCTCCTCTTTCCCGTCCCACTGCACTGACTGCTGCACTGTACTGTCGCTCTGTAGGTACGCTCTCCGCCCTCGTTCTCCTTCCGTACCGGTGCGCTGTTAGCGGTCCACTTCACTGCCCCTCCCTCTCCTCCCCCTCTCACAGTCTCACTGCCATACGCTGCGAGGCTCTCTACGGGCCCCCATACGTACACTACACACACCTCGACTTCCTGCTACTACTGTAACTGCTAACGCTACAGCGCTTCTTTTCAGACCAGACCGCACTCAAAACGGTCGTCCCCTCACCCAGCCACAAGCCTCGAGATTGCCCCCCAGTCGCAAATTAGTCCCAACTGCTCATCTCCATATTCGAGCGCGTGAGCAGAGCCAGTCTTTCGGGCCAAGGAAAATCGCACCGTATCCTTGCCTACCTTACCCTACCTCACCTTGCTTGCTAGGTTGCCTTACCTAAACTACTCCGAACCTACTCTCGTCTACGCTTCTCGCCTTACTTCATCATCCACCAACTCTACTCAGCACACACCAACCACATCCGCAGCCCAACATCGTCAAATGAAGCTTCACTACCCCCCCCGCGAGACAACTCAACATTCCACGACCTCTTCAATCCCTCGACAGATCAACCGAATCACCGTCCGCTCAGCCACAGTCGAAGCAAATACGGGTGAATAATCCTGCTAGGCTATTCACGTCTGTCACGTTACTGCCTCCCGCCAGTAATCGCTGATTGATTGCCATCAAACACTGCTCGTGGCTCAACCCTGCACCCAATTGCCCATCACGGACTCCACGAGGACATTGAACACTCTCCTTACAATTTTACTCGCCTTCAGTCCACCGCACTCTCGATAGCAGACTTGTTTTGGAGCTCAAGATGTCGCAAAATCGGCCGGCAGCCTTCTCGAGTCTGAGAATGGGAGGTGAGACAACCCTGAAGCTTTTTCGTCCATGCAGCAGCTGCTAACACTTCGTCCCACAGAGGTTATTCGAGAGAAGGTACAAGATGGCGTTACCGGGGAGACACGAGATATGCAGTATACACAATGCAAGATAGTTGGCAATGGATCCTTTGGTGTGGTTTTTCAAACCAAATTGTCACCTTCGGGGGAAGATGCTGCCATCAAGCGCGTATTACAAGACAAGAGATTCAAGGTGCGCAAGAAATGGCGATTATGGAAGGGCCACTGCTAATTGAAGTAGAACCGTGAGCTACAAATCATGCGCATTGTCCGGCACCCCAATATCGTAGAACTCAAGGCTTTCTACTACTCGAATGGCGAACGAGTATGTCATCCCCAAAACATAGGTGTATATCGGCTAACGGCGCGACAGAAGGACGAAGTCTACCTGAATTTGGTGCAGGAATATGTGCCGGAGACAGTCTACCGCGCTTCGAGATATTTCAACAAGATGAAGACGACCATGCCAATCCTCGAAGTGAAGCTCTATATCTACCAACTTTTCCGTGCCCTGGCCTATATTCATTCCCAAGGAATCTGCCACCGCGATATCAAGCCCCAAAACCTGTTGTTGGATCCGAGCACCGGTGTTTTAAAGCTCTGCGACTTTGGGAGTGCCAAGATTCTGGTAGAGAATGAGCCCAACGTCTCCTATATCTGCTCCCGATACTACAGAGCTCCTGAATTGATTTTTGGCGCAACCAACTACACTACTAAAATTGGTATGCTTAATTTTTATTCTCTCGTGTCCCCAATCAATCTTAGTCGTTTCATGTCCCGACTGACTGTTTTAACAGATGTTTGGTCAACCGGTTGTGTGATGGCAGAATTGATGCTTGGTCAACCATTATTCCCTGGGGAGTCTGGCATCGATCAGCTCGTTGAAATTATCAAGGTCCTGGGTACCCCGACAAGGGATCAAATCCGCACGATGAACCCTAACTACATGGAGCACAAGTTCCCTCAGATCAAGCCACACCCATTCAACAAGGTCTTCCGCAAGGCTGATGCAAATGCCATCGACCTCATCTCGGATCTTCTGGAGTATACGCCCACCCAGAGACTCTCGGCCATTGATGCCATGATTCACCCATTTTTCGACGAGCTCCGAGACCCTTCGACTAGACTTCCGGATTCACGTCATCCAACCAACCCCCCAAAAGAATTACCCACGCTTTTTGACTTTTCACGTCATGGTACGTCCCTTTCCACAAATAATATGTACAAATTAACTAACCCCCGTCAAGAGCTTTCAATTGCCCCACCACTGAACCAAAAATTGGTCCCCCAGCATGTTCGAGCTGGACTGGCCGGCCGAGGGCTCGATATTGATCACCTCACGCCCATGACGAAGGATGAGATGATGGCTCGGCTAGATTGAGATTGCCGGACGCCGATGATTGACGATTAATGCTTTCCTGTCGCTCGGCGATTGACTCTTACCAGGAGTCGGTATTTTCGAGCGTCTCGCACCGGCAACAATATCAGCACGTTATAGATCCTGCAGGAGAATTCTACCCCCTATACAGGCTGGGATGGATTGTCAGAGTACCGAAAGAATATGGCGAGATTACGGGATCTATGAGGTTATGCGTTATTGGTCTGGAAGAATACCCACGAAGTTGAGATTTTCCCACGAAACTTTCACTTCAGCAACGGAATTCTTTGGTCTCCGATGGCAGATTTTCTGTGGCACAGCGCCAGATGCGTGGTTCGATGGACCTGCCATTCGACCAATCTGGTTTTTAGACTTTTGCATGACGGAAATGGGTGTTTATTTTTCTATTCTACTTGTCCCACTACTTGGCGCCACAACAGCGAGCAGATGGGTGGCTGGTCTTCCTTTTTCTCTACATCCCAAAGATTCAGGCGTACTATACTTGGCGGCACGCTTGTGTTGAATGAATGAATGCATTGGAATGGAATGGAATGGGTTTATATTCCACCCTGGGATGGCTATCGCTTGGGCTGGCACGGTCAAAAGATTCCTTTTTCTTTATGTCAACTGTGCCTTGGTGGCTATCAAAAGGGGTTGGCTGATTCACGAGATCATCAAAGATTTTTCGTACTTGAGACTGACACTGCACAATCCACACTCCCCTCACCTACTTCCTCATGTGTGTTAGTAATTAATGATATGGTGATGTTTTGGTGACTTGACATGATACCAGGATATTCCCCATTTAGTAGTTTCAGGAGCAGCCTCATCCCAGCATTCGATCCGTCTCACCAGTGACCAGCGTCCCCGCAACCAAGCCACTATCCTGGTTACGTTACTATCCTGCTTGTAGTGCATCCTGCGCGAAAAGTTCCACATTAATTGCGAATCCAGGAATAGATGTCGGGATTATTTGGAGGTACTATACACGTGATCCTATCTGGCTACTGCGCACGCTAAATACACCCCTGTTTTGGATCTACCTTGCCCAAACCAAAGCTCCAAACAAGCATCCTTTTATTCCAGAGCTGTCGTAGGAACCACTCCACTCCAGATTTCCAGATCCCACACCAAGCCTAAAAACCATGGCGGACTACGATCAGAGACCGCGCGGAGGTCGCGGCGGGGGCTACAACAACCGCAAAAGGAGATACAGAGGTAAGAGACTACCTGCAATTGCGTGGTACCAAGCAAGGCTGACACGCATCTTCAACAGATGAGGAAGACTACGACCGCCGCCCGCAACGACGCCGCTACGAAGAACCTCTCCCTGTCAAAGTCCGGAAACAGCTTCTTTCTATTGCAGAATCGCCGCTGAAACCTGTGGAAGAGGAGGTGGGCATTATTGCGAAGACTATTTGCGACAATTATGAGGATGCAGAGTTACGGGAAAGCTTTTGCGAACTGGCGGTGCAGTTGGTGGTTGAACAGCCCTTCAAGACCCCATTTGTTGCAGCGGTCGTGCTGGTGGTTAATACGCTGAAGAGCGAGATTGCTGCAGATGTGTTGGCTAGAGCAGCTGAGAAGGCGAATGAGGGCATTAGACGGGGGGAGTGGAGGGAGGTTAAGCTGTTGATGAAGTTCTTGGGGGGCTTGCAGGGTCTTTTGGAGGGAGATGGCATCTTCAGCGTGTTGCAGGACCTTTTGACTAAGGCTGTTGATTTGCAGACGGAGAATAATGAGGAGGTGAGATCTGGTTTTGTGGAACATCGCGGAATTGCTGCTAATGAGGATATGAACAGACTATTGGACCGGAGCTTGTCAAGATCATCCTCTTTACGATTCCGTACATCATGGCATCTTCAGCAACAGACGTCCAGGAGAAGGCTAACAGCTTGTTGGAGAATACTGATATCATTGCCTCGGAACCGCACGTCTTGCAGTCATTAGTAGATCCATACCCTGGGAACGGCACAGACGAAGCCACGGCTCCTAATGGCGTTCTCAGCCTCCTCCAAAAACAATTGCAGAATGAGGCTACAAGTGGATGGGAATTGGTCTGTCTTCCGAGACCCTGGAAGATCTTGTTGGAACCCGACCAAGAAGATCCCCTCGCAACAGCCCTGAAACACACCCTACCCGCCATTGTCATCCCAGAAGTGGTCAATGCTGGCCCGAGAGCACTCTTTCCGGAGCTTTACTTCTCGGTCTATGCTAACCAGGACATTGAGACGGTGCCGTCCATGGATAACATTGCATCTTGTTTGTTACGGGATGCTTTGGTAGACACCATCAACATCCTCGATTACAACAGAAATGCCACCTCCCGCTTTCTGATAGATATCGACTGTTACTTTTCCCCGGGCACTTTTGTGAAGCGAGCTACTCCTTTCGATAGGCTCAGAGATTTGGTTGATGGAAAATCTACTTGGAAACCAGAAGATGTCGCAGTCGACGCTGTCTTTTCGCAGCTATTTCAACTGCCTATCCCAGAGCACAAGCTGGTCTATTATCACTCGTTACTGACCGAGTCTTGCAAACTTGCTCCAGCTGCTATTGCACCCAGTCTTGGTCGAGCAATTCGTTTCTTGTACCGGAATGTAGACTCTATGGATCTCGAGCTGAGTTACAGACTGATGGATTGGTTCTCTCATCACCTGAGTAACTTTGGATTTACTTGGAAGTGGACGGAATGGATTGATGATGTCGAACTCCCTGCTATAAATCCGAAGAAGTCATTTATTGAGGGTGCTTTGGATAAAGAGATCCGATTGAGTTTTGCTCAACGTATTAAAAATACACTACCCGAGCCGTACCAGCAGCTGATTGCTAAGGAGAAGGAGAAAGATACTCCTGACTTCAAGTACGACAACGATGGTAAGTTCTTCCTTACAAACGTGATGCAGATTACACAGTATTTACAAAATCCTAGATACCCCATTCGCCCAAGAAGGCAAAGAGATCTATGGGCTCTTGCGCAAAAAAGCCCCAGAAGACCAAATCCAACCCGTCATTGACCGTATCCACGCCCAAGCGGTCGATATGAACCTCCCCGACCCCCTGGTGGCCTCCACAGATGCTTACATGACCTCCATCTGCTACGTCGGCTCCAAATCCCTCTCCCACGTCCTCTCCTCTATTGAGCGCTGCAAAGAGCGTCTCCTAGCCGTCGGAGCCCAGTCACCCGAGGCCCGGAAACAAATCATCGATTCCGTGATGGGGTACTGGAAAGATCAACCGGGAGTAGGCGTAAATATCGTTGATAAGCTACTCAACTACACCATTCTTTCCCCTGGTAGCGTAATCGAATGGGCTCTCGCCAAAGAAGGAACACGCCTCAGTCTGCCGTATGTCTACGAAATGGTCTCGGCAACGATCGGCAAGGTAACGGGGCGCGTCAGACAAGTCGTGCGCGCCAAGAACGCCCCTGGTCAATTGCCTGAGATCCGGCTGGGCATGGAGCAGACGGTAGAGCGGGAACGGAAGAGCATGAAGGATCTGTTTCAGTTGATGGAAGAGGCGCTTGTGGCATGGGCGACGGGCAGTAAGGACCAGGCGATGCAGAGCGGTGATGGGAGTACGGGTGACGAGGCTATGATTCGGCAGTGGGGAGAGCGCTGGTTGAGGGTGTTCAGGAGGAAGTTCGCTGTGGAGGAGGCGTGGTACTTGGAGACGGAGAGGGTTGGAGTTGAGGAGGATATGGCTGGGGTGGAGGTTATTGATGGTGTGGGAACTGGCAACGGAAA